>APFE030215018.1:153469-191289 GCA_000404065.3 Pinus taeda
TATGGCCCACCTTCGATAAAGATCACTTCCTGTTGACTTCAGCTCATTATCCAGGAGTGACCTAGAGACTCCCTTTAGGTACGTTGGAGCCTGCATGCCTCAATGGCAGGTTCTTCGTGTTCGACGCAAGGTTTTCATCATTGGCCTCCAATCGGATGACTCTATGGGTGTTCGACACCGGCTCATTCATTCACACGCTGCGGATTGTACCTATAGTACCTTGAGGACCATCGTCATCATTGGTGGCCCCTCTCATGTCTGTTAATAGCTTTCATCATTGGCTGGTAATCAGACAATGTTCAAGCATGTTCGACTTCGACTCCTATATTCACATGTTTGAACTTGTACTTTGTTCGGGTTTGGATGGAGCGCAAGACCCTGGTTCTAATTCATCGTGGGCCAGGTTGCGATTTTGTGGGACATCATTACATGACTCATTGATGGATGGCTGTGACCATACCTGAGTCTCTTAAGGATGGCTACGACCATACCTCTTATCATTATGGTCTCTTCAGCTGGGTGGCTGCGTACGTACCATAGACCTTCTTCATATGTCTTTTGGATGGCTGCGCCCATGCCTAGACTACATGTAATTGAAATATCAGTTGTATCTGCCTACAGGTTCTTCCTGGTGGTGTCCATTCCAGCAGTCTGGTAAAGCATTTCACCCCTCCCACTCTCTCAGGCTTCATGCTTTAGGGGGCATCTGTTACACAGTAAAATGTCACTGTTACCCCATCAGTCTCCCTATTGTGTCATAAAATCACATTCACCATACTTATGCTCTTTGAAATGGCTAAAAACCCTCTTTGCCTAAAGTTTATTGGATCATCGGGACTGTTCCTAAAATAAATGCGCTGACTGGCGGGTGATAGTTTAGCTGGTGCGCTGCCAGCGCAGAAGCACACGTGTTTTCCACGCTGGTCAAATTTCACAAACAGCGTGCCCTCCGCTTGTATCACTATGCGCTGACCGGACCTCTCCTGTAATTGAGTTGTGATATCAGCGCGCCAGCCCAGTTTTGCACCCGCGCTGATCCTGTTTAGGCGAGTTTGTTCTAACAGCCAGCCTTCCAGATGACTCCAGACTTGGATGTTAGCATTGTAAAGGTTGCCATCCTTTCTCTGGCATGTCTGTTCGCCTGGTCACCCACGTTTCTTGGGGGAAAGCTCATCCTTTACCTATTCATGGAGACTCCTTCTCCTTTATAAGCCTCCACCATTGCCATGAGCAGCTAGTTTGGAACATATAGACTTTGACATAGAGGAATTCTTAGTGCATTAGTGCTGCTCTTTGTAGGCATTTGGTGTGTTCTGTGAGGATTGCTATAGAGCTTGAGGAAGGTTATGAGTTTGTTGCCTTGTATGTGAGAGAGAGACCTCTTTGACTTGGGAGATCTACTTCAAAGGTGAATGCTTGGGAGACATGCTGGTTGGACCCTCTAGAGAAGGACTCAGCGTCAGGACTTTGGTTGTACCTTACTCTATTTTCTGATTAATAAAGATAGATGACTACTTTTATGGTTCCATTCCCATTTGTCTTATGAATGATCAATGTGAATTATATCTTTCCTGACTGATATATAGTTGTTGTTAGTAGATTTTGCGCTTGTGTTTGTTCTCTCTTTGCTTGTGCAGGTGTCCGTATGCAAGGATAGTGGAGGACTGTGATCGACTGGAGAGAAGGAGGGAGAGGATCATCTCTTCGTCAAACATAGCGTTGGAATCCAAGTAGGTGTCCTTTACCCACTTGTTAATTACAACTAGGAACCTGCAGAGTAGCATTGTTTGATTGTTGCTAGACCCCTTTTGGGCTAGTAGGGATCGCCTCTATCCGTAGAGGGGATTTACCTCTCCAACAGTGATCAAACCACATAATGATAATTCATTTCAAGTCTTAAGATCCCGATCCATCATTAGATCTTATCCCTTATCAACTGCTAAGGTTCATCCTTGGTTTAGATCAAGCAAAGCACCATAAGCCAATAACCTACATACTAGATCTCACAATACATCAGATATTTGATACTTGCACACCTTGGCTTAATGATATTCTCCTCCTTATATAGTTTTAGGCATTTCTCAATACCAAGGATCAAAGCCACTTAGGACCAATACCTTGGACCAAATACGTAGGGTCAATACCTCAGACCAAATACCTTGGACCAATACCATGTATCAAAATACCTTGGACCAAAAACTTAGTTTTCTAACATATACACACTTTTCCCTCTGTGAAAGTGCGTATGTATATTCTACTTGTGTTTAGTGAACCTACTTGTATATGCAGCTTAGTCAAGGTGAACCTTTGTATACCTCTCTTTCTTCATTCTTTATAGTCTGATCTGTAATTCTTTGTTGTTGACATGCTACATCGTGATCTTTCATCTGAGTGATTTTCTATCAAGGACAACACCTGTATCATAATGGCAACACATTGAACATATCCATATCAAGGTATCTTGTTCTCTAGATGAGATCAAGATCTATACTCATTTGTTTCAAGAATTGCATGATGTGTTTGCATGATCCTACAAAGAAATGCCTAGCATTGATCATAACATTGTTGTGCATGAAATACCAACATATCCTCACGCGAAGCCCGTTCACCAACGACTATGCCCAGTGCACCCTAGGAAGGCCACCACTATTAAGGGTGAAGTTGAAAAACTTCTCAAAGTCGGGTTCATCTATCCCACCCCTCTTATAGATTGGGTGTCAAATATTGTCTCGGTGATGAAGAAAAAGGCATGATCTGTGTTTTCATTGACTATTGTGATCTCAATCATGCTTGTCCTAAGGATAACTACCCTACTCCCTTCATTGATCAAATCATTGATGAATGTGTTGGGAGCGAAAATTTTTCCTTTATGGATGGTTTTTCTGGTTACAACTAGATTAAAAGTGCACCATCCAATCAAGAAAAGATAGCTTTTATATGTCCATGGGGTACATCCACGTACAAAAATCTCCCTTTCGGCCTAAAAAATGTTGGGGCTAAATTTCAGCGGGCAATGTCCTATGTGTTTCACGCTATTTGAAACATTGTACAACCTTACTTAGATGACCTCCCTGCTCATTCTCGTAAGCGCCAAGATCAACTTGACCATGTTAGGCAGATTTTTCTTTGTTGTAGACACTAAAACATTCAGCTCAACACGCATAAATGTGTTTTCTACGTAGAATCCAAATGTCTCCTCAGTTTTATCATTTCCAAGGATGGTATTCCCCTTGATCCGCTTAAAGTTGAGGCCATTGTAAATTTACCCCCTCCATCTTCATTGCACCAACTCTAGAGCCTCCAAGGAAAGGTAAATTTTCTCTGCTGTTTTATACCCAATTATGGTGGGCTAGCTACAGGATTTACCCAATTTCTCAAACAAGCAATGCCCTTTGTATGGGATGAAATCGCCCAAAAATATTTCAATGATCTCAAGGTTGTCCCTGTAAATGTTCCTTTATTGCATCCCACGGATTATTATTGAGATTACTTCCTTTACCTGGCTTCAGCCCCTAGCACCATTGCCATGGTCTTGGTCCAAGACAATGACAAAGTTAACGAACATGTTATTTACTACCTTAGTCGTAATCTCCTTGATACTAAAACATGTTATGCCCATGTCGAGAAGTTGGCTCTGGCTACCCTCTAGGTTGTTCAATGCTTTCAGCACTAAATCCTTTTACGCATGACTACGATGATTTCTAAATGCAACCCCATAACCTACATCCTGACTCGTCAGTTTCTCGGGGGCAAGTATTCTAAATGGATTGTCATCCTGCAAGAATTCAATTTGGCATTTACTACTTCCAAATATAAGAAGTGACTAGTTTTTGTCAAGTTGATTTTTTCCCTTCCTTCTAAGTCTTTCCCTACTAGTGCAGATGAATAGCTCCCGAACGAGACCCTCTTCCTAGTCAGCACCCTTGATCCATGGTACGACGATATCATCATGTATCTCTAGACATCCATGTTCCAATTTGTGTTGACTAAGGATGATCACCAAAGGATTCGACATCACTCTAAACCCTACTGTATTATTGGCGATACTTTATACCATGTCGATGTCAATTTAGTTCTTTGACGATGCCTTATGCTCGAGGAGGCTAAAAGAGTTCTCAATGACTACCACTCTGGGGCATGTGGTGGTCATATGTCTCGCTATGCTACCCCTAAAAAAATCCTTTGTGCTAGTTGGTTTTGGTCGTTCATTTTCAAGGACTGCATCCTTGCTATTTGCAAGTGCCATTAATTCCAAATTTTCCAACACAAGATTTGTGCACCACCCACTCACTTACACCCTGTCATTACCGTTGGTCCTTTTGCCAAATGAGATATCAATTATATGAAATGTAATCCTTGTTCGGCTGAGGGGCATGGATATATTATTGTTGTTGTGGATTATTTCACCAAATGGATCGAAGTTGTTATCACTCAGGTTGTCCCCTAGGAAGATTCTAAGGAGGGGATACAGCCGAGGTAACCACAAACCAATCTTTTAGACATAGATTCTAGCCAATCTACATCTAGAGAGGGCTCTCTCTTTAAAGTTTAGCTTTGTTTTGAGGTATTTTAGGCTAGTTATGATGTACAAGGGTTTGTTTTGATTTTTGGATGGTGATCCTAGATAGAACTAGGATGTAAGTCTGAATAGTTTATTCCATTGGGCTAATGGAGTTTGTGAGGATGAACTGTTGAGTGTATTTTCTTTGGCAAAAGTTAATACTACAGAGCAAGATAATCAATCTTGGAACAATTTTATAATCTGTAAATAGATGGAATGAAAGTCAATGGGTGAAGGGCAGTTAAGAATCCTTCATCATGTTGGGAGAGGGAAAATGCATGAGTATTATCAAGGAGCAGCAAAGAATTCCTTGTTAACATTCAAAGTGAAAGAAAAAGTGGGAACAGGAGCAACTTGCTAATTATGAAGAAAACATAAGTAATAACAGAGATTGAACACAGAGTGTAATTAAACAAATTCTAGGCTATTATTTTTCCCTGTTACTAAGGTTATGAAACATATATGAAATTTGCAGACATAGAAACTACAAAACACAAGTTAGAATGAATTATTAATTCACAGAAAGACACAAGAATTTTGTAGCGGGGCCAAGAGCATCAAAGCCACATTCAGACATTGCAGCAACAATGAAATTCAATAGCCTTTGTATTAAAAATCCTCAGAGTTACAGTGCAGTCCAGAAGAGATATTACCAACCCCGAATACATCTCACGGGGAGGTATTTATACAAAAAAGAGTTACAAAATATCTTATCGAAAAAATATCCCGCAATAACTTCATCCATCTACTTTTATAAGGAAATAAATTCCATTGGAAACAAGGAAAAATGAATGCAGAAGTAATTGCTACTATGCCGGCCGCTTTAATTGGTAAGATACGTTTGAATTTTACACCCAGTGATTCGGCTGATAGTCTTTATTTTATTAGCTTTGCTAAGTTGCTGCCGTGGCCCTTTCATCTGTGCCTGATTCCGCTTTAATGTGTTTTGGCGTGACTTCCTTCCCCTGTTGTTTTCATTTTTTATGATATGTGGCCCGTGCATTGAATTTGATTGAATGCAGATGACCAAAAAGAGAACTAAAACTACCTTGGTAAAACCTCTAGCATGCTCTGCCACCATTGGTCTGTTGGAAACTAGTGCCTTTGTAGCTTTATCAATATTTCATCAACTTCAGTATACCTATAGAAATTGGGTTGGACTTCAAAAAGATGTGTTATTTCATGCTCAATATAGAACATATTTTCCAACTTGTCATATAAGTTCTATGTAGAGGGAGGTGCTATGTCTTCTGAGGTTTTTGATGATGCTGTGATCTGATTGGCAACATATGTATTCACCCTGTGAGCATATTGTTCATGTGTCAACAGTCTCTGATTGCTGGTTAACAAACTGGTTAGACCCTTTTGCTGCAAGACTGTAAACTTTTCTATAAAAGCATTTATTTCCATCTGCATTTCTTGACATTTTCTCTCCAGATTCTGTATAAAAATCCTCATGGCTAGCACCCTTTTAAATGTCAAAATGGTACCTGTTCTATCCCTGATATCTAGAGCTGCTAGTTGTTCTTTGGTATGAGTATTCAAAAAATGAATTAGTCTATTGACCCGTTTGGGCATGTTTCCCAATGATGCTCTGGCCTTTTGAATCTCTACTTGGGCCATTTCTATCAATTTAATTTGCTCATAGATAGTCTGTATTGATATCCATTGATCAGTGATGGACTGGCCAATTTTAGTCCAAAAAATTGTTTTGATTTCTGATAGAGGTTTATGAAGAGCAAGATTTTCTCCAAGGATTTTACCTTACTTTCCATGGCCTTTACCTCTCTTGTTTTTTCTACCACAGTTATTTTAGATTTATCATAGCTTACCTCTAACTTGGCCAGTTTTTCTTTGGCTTCTTTTAGCTCTACCATTTGGAGTTCTAACTCCTTTATTGCCTTCATCATCTCTTCCATGCTCATGCTAGTATCTGGTACTGTTGTTGTTGCTGCTACTAAAGCTGAGGTACCTGTTGTTGATGCTTGGACAGTGGGAGGGATTGCTGCTACAACTGTGGGAGGGGCAGTGGCAACTGTTGGAGCTGTTTCAGGTGGCTGGGAGGTCGAATCTCCCTACTTGGCTTGTAATTATCTCTCCAATTCTTTCTCCATTTCAGTTAGCCTTTGATTCATCTTTATCATCAAATCCATCATGCCTTCTTCTACCTTTTCTTGTGCAAGTTTTGTAGTTTGTGGGTGCATAGTAACAGGCAGCTTCAATTGCTTCCTAAGTGCAGCAATATCTTCTCCCTTTTTCTTTATCAATGCTTTGATTCCCTTGGCATCCTTGGGATCATTCCTAGATCAATAATAATTTCTTATAAGGTCCTTATTCTGTTGTCTTTTGCTAAAAAAGATATTTTTTCCAAATCCAATTGGGCAGATGTATTGCTTAATGAATCCTACAATTTTTGGGCCAACATTGCCTTATCTGCCAATGTAGAGTAAACCATTTCACCCATCTATTTGTGTAGCTCAATCTGGTCCATTGGGCATATGTCTTTGGCAAGGACCTCTAGATTTGTTCTTATATAGTCAACTGTTGACTGTGGTTGCTGAACTTTAGGTCTAAAATGACTTAAGATCATTTTTTCCTCCTTAATGTCATGTGCAGCCATTAGTCTTTGTTGTTTGGAAGGTGTCATTTTTGAGAAATTGATCATAAAGCTGTAGTCTCAATGGCTCATTCTGGGCCTTAATTTCCATGAATGTTCTTTTAATATTAGAACGTTGCTTACTTTGCGGCCTTGAGGAGGAAACTTCCATACTATGCTGTCTCTCCATTTCCTACATGTGAGAGCTGGTGGATGTCTGTTGGCTGGTTGCCCTCTCCTCTCTTGGACTCTCTATGATTTCTTCAACAGTTTCCTCTTCAGGTAGAGGATCTACTCTTTGCCTTTTGGACTTTGGCTGTTCCGTTGATCCACTTGCAGGTGTGGTCTGTTCTCTGTCCCTTTTCTTGCTTCTTTCCTCATTGAGAGGAGTCTGTAATGTTGGTACTTCAAGTGCCTTTGTCTGCAGTGAACAAGCTTGCTCTTGACCCTGTTCCTTTGATGTTGTTGGTGGATCTGTCATCATGTGCTACTCTGAGTCCAACACCTCTTTGCCCTTCGATGTTCTAGCAGTTGGTGTAGTGTTTTCTTGGGCCGGTTGTTGTGAAGTTCCAGCAGATGATGTGCTTACCCTAGTTTGTTGTGGCACTTTGAATGACACCCGTTCAAAAGAATCTAGGTCAAGCGTCTTTTCAATGTTTTTCATAGTTTGTTCCATTTTCTCTTCCTCAGTAAGCTGTTCAATTAGTGTGCCTTCTACCCACTCATCTCGGTTGGCAAATTGTTCTATTTCAGGGATCTTTCAATGTTCATAGGCTGACATCCTATATTTTTTTTTTTTTCCATTGATAAAGCCATTTGGGTCATAGGGTACCCACTAAAAGCTTCTTTTTAATTTGAGTTTTTCACCCAATATCTTGTCATCATCTTGCCATCCTTCTTTTTTGTTCATGACATAGGGGCCTAACTGGTCTCTCAATTTCAATTGAGCCTTTTTCTTGGTGCTATGAAAATGAGTCAAATTTGAATTGATAAATTGCTTGAAATATTCTAAGTCAAATAGTCTCATTGGCACATATTTTGGCAGCTTGTAGGGGCACAACTCACAACCATATATCCTGATCTTAGTGTGATTCTAGTATAAGTACCAGTCACCTATTTTGTAGCTTTTGGAGAGCTGTAGAATTTTCTGCATATCATAAGATAATCTAGGAGGTGGAGCCCTCATTGGTAGAGAAGAGGCTGGATATATAAACATGTCAATAAACTCACAGTAAGATTAAGGAGAGTTGTGGACTTCATGAAACACTGAGGTCCAAAAAATCGCAGACCTCTTTTCTCCTTTAGAATCCAATTTTCTAATGGGAAACTGGAAACTGTCTGGTTGATAATACACGAACAGATGATAGATGTAGGATGAGTACTTGAAGACTCCCTCCCTATCTAGATTCAATGGCTGGTCATGGATATTGTTGGTAATGAATTTAGCATAGTTGTATTTGACAGCAGGGGGCTGCTCTAGAGTGAATATGGACAATAAAACTAACACAGTCTCATCAACATATTCACTTGTCTTGAACCCCAGAATATAAGATATCATATCAACAAGTAATTTACCCACTTCATTGAATCATGCATGGTGAAAAGGAGGTGGCTCTGTAGGCTGGCGATCTGATCTCATAAATGCTTGGGCAATTCGAGCTATCTCTGAACTGGACAATTTGGGGCCCTCATCAAGCAAGAATTTCAAAGTAAGAGGAAATAGAACCTGAGTTGGTTTGAAGTTTAGCATTTGATTTATGGACTTAGGAGTTATATAAAAGAGGGTAGTTCCAGATGGAGTTTTGACTGCCCTTTGTGTTGGTTCATAGTTTGCACAGCAGTGGTGAATTATCTCAGGGAAAACATTGACAGAGGGGAGGTAGTACATGGGTAAATTTGATTCCCATATCCCATAGAAATCATTTTTGTTTAGGTGACTGTTCCTGAGTTCACAGAATGCTTGTAGATGGTTTTTTTCACCAACTAAATCTTGGATTTGAAAATCCCGATTGGCTAAAGGCAACCATTCCAATTCCTTGTGGAGTGCATTGAGAGGAGTAACATTCAGGGCCACTGGAGACTCCATTATTCAACTCTCTGTGATTTTGAAACTGTAATTCGAGTTTACGTGGGAAAAATAGAAAAAACCATAGCTCAATGGACTTTTTTGCGGGAATTTACACAGTGAAATTGGTTTGTATTTAGCTCAGTGGGCGGAATTTATATGGGGAGATAGAGTTTACGAGATTTCTTGGCAAAACGAGCAACAACAGCAGTTACAATGTCTAATTTTACAGGTATTTTGACGATTTTAACTCAAATTCCAGATTTTTTTAGAGACTTAGCAGAAGAAACTGGAAAACACAGGGTTTGGGAACAAATGTAGGTAAATACCTGCTTTAATGGACTTCCTGTGCGAAATGTAGGTGGCAGACTGAGCTAGACGACCAATTTGCTGAATTTTTTGGCTTGAAAGTGGACTGCATGGTTGAACAATTGCTATTGGATGTGAATGGGCATGCACAGGTCGTATAGAGAAAACATAATAGAAATGAACAGAAAATGACATTTCACGCCTTTTTAACAAAAAAATTGATTTTGGCGGGTTTCGATGCACTTTGGTTGGGTGATGTCAGCATGACGTAAAGGCTTTTCACATAGCGGGGTGACGTGGTGGTGACATGGTGGTGGCGAGGTGGTGCTATAAGAATGATATGGCGCTGACGTGGGTGCGACGTTAGTTGATGACGCAAGGGTGACATTAGCAGGGAGGTAGCGAGGCAGTAAGCGGTATTCCCCGCACCGCCTTTGGGCCAGGGTGGTATTGGAGGGGGGGGAGGGGGGGCCTCCGATCACGCTGGGAAGTTGACACCTGTCTTTTGTACGGTGACAATACTGCACAAACCCTGAATGCTATCGATCAGTGATCGGAGGGGTTCCGATATCACCGAGAGCCGTCGAATATATGGGCGATGATCGAACGGTTGACGGTGAGTGGGATATGACGGAGGCTACGGCGTGGTGGACCACCATAATTTTTAACATTCTGTAATGTTCGGGTAGTGTATTGAAATTTTGGTTAAATGTTTTGGGCGTGGTTATTTATTCAATCAAACGTTGAATAAATCCCAATTTTATATGCGCACATGGGGAAGGCTTGTCCACAAGGTTTCGGATAAACCTTGGACCCCCTAAAACATTAACATATGGATTTAATTAAGCCCGGGGCGGGATATTAAAGAATTTAAGGGTTTTTATGCATTTTTACACAGTATGGGAGGGTGAATATTATGTAGGAGCTATATAATAGTGTTAATAGGTTAACGTGAGGAATATATTCAAAGATAAAAAGTGCTAAGTAAAAGGTGAAACTTAGGTTTAGGGAATAAAAGGGATCTAGGCCATGAATTTTGGAAGCTTAGCTCAATGGAAGAGAAACACTTTTACACAAGAAATGTGGCTTCCTTTGCCTAAGTAAAACAAAGTTTCACTTTAGTCTTTCTCATAAAATGAAATGAAGTAGGAGCACTGAGCAGATCTCAATGTCCTTGAGGGGATGTTAGTAAGTGTTCTTGGAAAAATGAGGAGGGAAATTAGTCATGCTCCATTTGTTTTGTGACCACCTTGCCATAGCACTTTATGGTATCCATGAGATAAAACATATTCAAAGGACAAAATTTCTCATAAACTTGTAACTGCAACATCAAAACTACTTACCCATCCTCTTACTCCTAACATTTTTTCTTCATTCCCCTTGGGTGCATTTGAACTAGAAAACCCTAATTCTCTTCTTTTCTTTTAGCTGCCATCCTATCTAAATCTACCTTTATCTCTTCCAAGGGCCTAGATTAAACAGTTGGACTCCTTTGCTTCTCTACCTATCTACTCATCTGCCAAGCTTGAACTGTTTGGATAGACCTTTATTCTCTATTCTAAGAAAAGTAAATGCAAATATGAACTTGGCTAAGATTAAGTTGTTTGGCCATTCATGAACCATGATAAGAGTCAAGCAACTGTACATAGTGAAATTCTTCAAAAATGGAACAGTAGTGGCATTTGAACTAACACACTTTCCTAGTCTTTTGTTTGGGGTTCATTTCTTTCATTTTTCTCTTAACCATGTCCTTCTTCTTGCCCTTTGATTTTTCTTTTAGGGCATACCCTCTTTTCATTTTTTAATTTTCTTCATTTGTCTTTGAAATATGGAAACCTTTGTAGCATGGAAAGGATGAAAATATTTGGCACTTCTCCAGTCAATCATGAGAAATGAAACCTATTGGTATAGGAACCTAACAGAAGCAATGCCTACATACTTTGCAGACTGGCTCAATTCATTTTCAATCATGTTATTTCCAGGTTCAGCATACCTCAAGTCATTTTCACAGACCATGGCTCCCATTTCATAGATTACATGATGGTTGAGCTGACATCCACATTGGGTTTGTGCCACAATGGCTCAACCCTATATTACCCTCAGGCCAATGGCCAAGTTGAATCCATGAACAAGGTTTGGTTACAATGCTTCAACATACTATTGGGATGCACAAGTCAAATTGGCATCTCATGCTCTTTTCAGCTTTATGGGTTTACCAAACTTCGACCAAAGAAGCAACTGTTTTCACACCATTCCAGCTAGTCTATGGTCTGGAAGAAACATTGCTGATTGAATGCAAGATTCTTCACTCAAGCTAGTTGTCAAACTTCTCCCCTAAACATCACCTTAGGAAGAGTTCCTTTTATATTTACAACGACTAGATGAGACTCATCATCTTGCTGCTTTGGTTATTGAAGCACAAAAGAAACGAGTCATGTCTCATTTCGATCAGTCGGTTTCCCCTCGTGTGTTCTCTGAGGGTGATTTGGTCTTACTGTACGACCAAGCTAATGATAAGCTGGGGGTAGGCAACTTCCAACCCATGTGGCATGAGCCCTACATTGTGAATTTTTTTTTGCAAAAAGGGGCCTATGATCTTACTGATTATGAAGGCAATCCTCTAGACAAGCCTCGAAACAGGCTTTACCTCAAGAAGTACTATTTTTAGGTCATCTTTCATGGTTACTTGTGTACATTAACGTGTCATTCATTTTTTTGTAGTGTGGTTTGGTGTGTTATTTTTCAAACAAATTTCATGTTTACTATGTTTTCCTTACTTTGCAGATGTTTGTGACAACCCAGATCAATTTTGTTGATGGTGCTTTCCGTAGTACTCGGAACCTATCCTTCGTGGCATGGGCTATTTAAGACCTTAACGATGAGTAGATTAATATTCAAGGTATCTATTTAGTTCGCATAAATAACAACATTGTTGAATATAGTGTGGCCATCAAACTATTGTCAAAAGCCATTTCTCTTAACATTTGAGAGTTGGTTGTCAACCTGGATTCACAACTTGTCATCCTTCAACTCAATGGGAAATATTTTGTTAGAAACCCTCAAATATTAACATTGTATCTGTGTATTCATCTAATGGAAAGGAATTTTGATTACATTACATATCATCATATTCCTAGATGCATGAATACATTGACAGATGCATTAGCTAATTATGTGTTGGATAGACATTTAAGAAACATGTGAAAAGATAAAACAAATCATTTGTACCATAGTAAGCAAGAAAATACAAGATATATCTATATCTATCTCTCTCTCTCTCTCTCTCTATATATATATATATATATATAATATATATATATATATATATGGTGATAATGTTTGATATATAAAAACCCCCCAAAAAAATGTGTCCAAAGTAACATCGGCGGCTCGCAGAACCCATATATATGTGGCACACATGCCTCAAAAAAATATAAATGCTAGACCTAGGAACTAATCAACATGGTGATCGTGGTAGCATGACATGGCTTGTACTAGTGAGGAATGTCTCCCACCTGAGCATGCTCTGAGATACCACTAGTCAACCCCTCAAGGTTCCTCATGATCTCCTCCTCGTTACCACTCCCCTCCTGATAAGGAACGACAACATCAATTGGGTGGGTGATACGCCTGGCTATTAGGGACATCCCAACATGATGCTCTAGTGTGACATCTACATTAAAAAAGTGAAATGTTATAAACACATACATATCACAAACAATTAAAAAATCATAAAATTAAAAAATTGATTTTTTACCTTCATCTTCAAAATCCTCTCCATCTGGTAGTGGCATGTTCGTATCTCAATGCAAGTCAGTGCTACTGTATAGCCAGTCCTCCACGATGATCTTCCTTCATCATAGCCATGAAAAGAATGCATGCATGTATGACATGTGCTAGCCCCCAGTAATCCTGGGCATCAAATGACTCCAGCAGGCCATGTGCAGGTCATGTGGCATGGGAGGATCTACCTTAGTCAAATGGTACTAGAGCAATGGCACTGTTCCAAGTAAAGGGTCACTATTTATGGATCTAAATCCAAATTTTTTCAGATTCCCTACCTTAGCTTTGGTCACCTAGTGTTTTATGTTGATCTTCATGGCATCCGCCCAGTTGAATATCGTTGGTAATGTGCAATCGATAGCATACAAGAACTTCAACTTGTTAGTCTCGTGCATTGCCTTGGACCCCACCACTCTATTGATAATGAAGAGTAGCACTCTCTGTGTTAGATCCTGAATAATGGAAATCTCAATCTTGCCACTCTTAGATTTGAGGGCTTCAGGGCAATGTTCATTGAGAAACATGGATATGCTTGCTCCAATCAGTTGTGGCCCGTATAAGTTGTCTAGTTCCCCTCTTTGTGACAGTCTTGTGATGAAATATATGTCTGAAGTTTCTAGCTCCATCTCCTAGTCACCAATGACGAATATTTCCCAATTTATCTCCCAAAGACTAATCAGGAACCGAAGCAACTCAGGTTGGACCCACATCCCTGGCGTGAGAAATAATTTTAGGAACCCACAAGCCCTCAACGCTTCTAGGAAGTTTGGATCATTTAGTGTCTGGGTGTCCACATCCTCGTGCTCCTATTCTTTCCAGTCTATCATTTGCTGTGATTATTTCCTGCAAAAGCCATAGATTTGAGTTAATAATCATTTTTTCCCATAAATTTCAATTTTAAACAATGGTTTTAAGAGGAAATAGGTTTTTTCCCTACTCACGGTGTTGGCACACCTATTTTAAAAACAATTGCCTTGATGACCTGATAGGTCATTTTAATTACCCTCGGTCGGTGCAATTCCATGCCCGGAAGTTGCATCGACCAAGGGTGAAAAACTTAAATAGATATCCCCTCAAAAGTCCTAAAAATTGTTAAAAATAGGAATAAATGGCATGAAAATGAAGATCAGGGCTTTGCCTCTTACCTGTAACTGACGGCTCAACAAATGACCTCCCAGATCTCTTGCAAACTGCATCGGAACAATTAGGGAAAAAGTGAGTAAAAATTCTTTCATAGCACGGTAAAATAGTAAATGGTAAAAAAAATTTAGTTTTCCTCCTTTTTATTTAGTTTTTCATGAAATATTAGGTTTTTGTAAATATTTCAATCTATTTTTCCTCAAGAATTGGATAATTCACTTTACTTTTTTGGCCTAGCGACAGGTGATGGATGTTTGATGATGATGCTGAGTCATGTTTCATCTTTTTTCTCAAGTCGTAAAAACTCATATGAAAAGATTGGCAAGTATTTTTCCCTTTTGACTTGTAAAAGAGAATAAAATGGGGGGGTCTACTTTCAAGCTCTTTTCCAACCCTCTAAAAAAGAAAATATAGTCGAGCCCTTGTCATTTTAGACTTGTTAATGGATGCAAAACATCGTGTGCTAGTATAAGTTTAACCCTTTTTCGGTCTGGGAGGCACTATTTACGAGAAAGATACTCCTTGACTGAAATGGTTCTCCCAAGTATCATTTTCTACCTTTTCGGGCTCAAAATACACAGATGTATGAAAAGGGACCATGTGGAGTTTTCTTTTCTATGTCTTTTTCAAACTCTCTAAACATGAAAAAGATACCAAGATACACCTTGGTCGGACTCATTAAAACATCAAAACAGCATCAGATTCGTTACCATGATGAACATGAGATTCTCCTTCCTAGGGCTTGTTAAAATTGCTAGGTTAGATTCATCTAAAGGATGAACTTACAATGCAAGAATCTGTTATCCCCTTCAAGATTATGATTAAAAAATAATTGGGGTACCTACCAGAAATGGTGGGGGGAAATTTGGAAATCTAATCAGTTGCAGCTCACTCTTGAAGATGACACTTTCTGCTTTGTGTCAGGTTGGGATATCCTCCTTCTTATCATTGTATTTCCTAGGTTGGACCGTTCATTTTTTCCTTCCATTTGATCTCTATGACATCATCATGACCACTAATCTTATGGATCCAAAAGCTGTCAAACTTCTAGTCATGCCGCCGATATGTTCAAGAGTCATCCTTCTACAGTTACACTTACCTATGATTCTTTGTATCATCCAAAATCATTTTGCATCCTTTTGTCTCACATCGATGATGTGGGATACATTATGGCCCTCCTTCGACATGGTCACTTCCTATCAACCTCAACTCATTATCCGAGAAGTTGAATTAGAGACTCCCTTCCAGTACCTTAGAGCTTACATGCTACGTTGGGTGTGGAGCCTGATTATCTTCTATATTCAAAGGTTTTAGCCAAATGTATACCCCAGGAAGACTGTACACCCCTCCATGTGGTGGGGTGCAAGGGGGGACTTGTCCCCCACGTGGGGGTCTCGGGGGGCTAATCCACCCCCTCCAGGTTGGGGGGTTCGGGGGCTAGTGGTCCCCTGGCACAATTTCAAGGGTAGCACCCCCGAAGCTAAAAATAGATGTAAAATTGCCTTGTAAAATTCTATAATTTCTAGTCAATCTGGGCGATTCATTAGGTGGATGATCTGACGGTAGAAGTTATGTTTAATTTAAGGTTTTTTTCCCTAGAAGGTAACCCCTTACTATATATGAGGGAATTGTATTACGTCTATGTAGATTTGTATTCTGAGTGAGGAAGAGAGAGCAGATTGAGAGCAAAGAGGGAGTTACAGAGAATCTATTATAGGTTGTATCTCTTCAGTTTGCTGGATAATATAATAAAAGGAAGGACTCGTTGTTTCTCCGTGGATGTAGCCCAAATTGGGTGAACCACGTATATGTATGTCTCTCTTATTTTATGTGTTTTCTGTGTTTATATTTCTGCAATATCTTATGTGTTGCATTGCTATGTAATATATAATTTTCTAACATTCCCTAATGGCAAGTTCTCGCACTCGATGACAAGTTCACATCATTGGATTTCGATCAAGTGATTTCATAGTTTTTCTACTTCAATTCCTCTATTCATGTTACATGGATTGTGTTGGTAGTACCTTGAGGACCATTGTCATTACTAGTGGTTTCTTTCATGCTTGTTAACTGTTTACATCATTGAATCATAATCAAGAGAATCTCTAGCATGTTCGACATCAACACATCTATTTACATGTTAGGATTTGTACTTTGATCATGTCGTGTTGGAGTGCAAGACCCTAGGATCAAATCACAAAATTCTATGTTGCAAAGTTATGTGACATGGTTATGTTGATATACATGTCTCTTTCAGATGGATGGTTGTGACGATACCATGAGTTATCATATGTGATCCTTCTCATTATTGGATGGTTTCATTATGATCCTCTTTAATGAATGGTTGTGCCCATGCCTAGATCCATTTACATTATCATTCTCTGGATGGTTGTGTCCATACCATGATTCATGTATCATTTGATAGATTTTTCAGTTATGTATATGCATGTGTACTTTCTTGCAGGTTTTCTAATGGCAAACTATGGTTCCCCACACTGATTCATAAATCATTTCATCCCTCACTCTAGTTTAGCCTTCATGATTTATAGGGCATCTGTTAAATGAAATTTTGTCACTATCCCTATACTCCTTGCTCCTTGATCCCGGAGGACCTTTATAGTGAACCCTACATGCTTTCCCTTCATGAAGAAACTTCGATTGTGTCCCTGTTGATGAGTAGAACAATTACCTTTTGCACCATTTTCCCAAAATCTTCTGCTTTTCCCAATTTGCAAGACCAGTGATAGTGACCCTTGTCCCCCTTACGTCGATATGCATGGATTAACACTGTCCCTACCATTGACTAGAGTGAATGAGCTCCTTTCTAGTCATGTCGGTCCTCTTATGGAAATTTTTTTAAATAAAGAGATGAAGCTTCTAGCTCTAGAAGCTTCGTAACAGAAGTCTGGTAAATGGTTTGGCTAGATGGGGTCGAGGATGTAAATTTGGGCTCCTTTCCCCTATAATTATGGAACTATTTCAAGAGATAAGACCTTCTCCCATGAGACGAGGATCCATCTACCATCCATTCATGCTATATAAACCTCCTTTTTCCCAAGCACAAGCTAGTGTTAATGTTCGTGTGCTAGTTCTAATTAAGTTTGGAGTAAACATCAGGCTATTCATAGTTGTGGCTCTCCAGTTGTGTGAGGGAGAAGTGTGAATTTGGTTTAGTGTGAAGCCTAAAGGGAAGAGCCTTAAAACTATTATTGATGAGGCCATCATGGAATGCTTGTAGAAGTGTGTGGGAACCTGGTATTGTCGGAGGAGAATATGGTTGTAATCTCTTCTTGATTCAATATATATGCAACTATTGATTGATTTCCTACATGATGTGTCATCTTACATGTTCATGTCTTAGTGTTTCCTGACTTGTTAACTAGTTTGATTTACAATTTTTCTATTATCACAGTTGTTGTTTGATGTTGCTTACTTGTTTCACGTGTTTGAAGAAGGAAGTGAGAGATAGTTGGAGCAAGCACAATTAAGCACATTCCAACCCTTTCTAAGTTTTATTACAAAATATTTATAGACTTTCTATTGAACTAACTTTAGATTCTACAAAGGAATTGATTACAAAATGATATTTAGCAAAATTACATATATTTCTGAAACAAAACTAGAAAATATGATTTTTGGACAAATTTTGTTGCTTTTTGAATCTTTGAAGGAAATTTGTGGCTGACTATATAGAAAAATAACTGAACAATACATTAAAAATAAAAACAATCACTCAAAATCTACAAGAAACTTAGAACCATTGGAAAATCTTTAGCCTTCAAATCTATAAATTGGTTCATTAATGTTGATCCTCTCTATTTTGTAGCCTTTTCTAATTGTGTTCTTGAAATATTGAAGTGATATAGTGTCCTTAATTCCACCTGGAACCTATGTTGTTCGAATATTCTTCTTTCCATGTTACTAGTAGTGGGAGCCTTCTATCCTTTGTACTGAACATCCATCAACAAATACCCCCTTTTCAAATAGTTGTCCATAATCACAAAAGACATGGCTTTATTGTTGTTGTTGAGTAGAGGATTGAGACATTGAATGATGGTTTTTGGGTGGGGGGTATGAGTGGTATATGGTAAATGGAGGAGGCCCCTGAAACCATTATGGAGTTTCTGTGTAGTATACATATGTTAAAAAAAATAACACTTTTCACCCCCCCTGTTATAGACATTTTTGGGCACTTCAACCCCAATCATAAATGTCCATAAACTCAGGGCTCCTAAGTCCCTAAAAGTGTTGCTTCACTGCCTAAAGGAACAAGGTCAACTGATTACATCATCTCCCAGAAGTTCTCCACTGAAAATTACTCATAAATGGTCAAAACTAGACCATACTGAAAGCTCAATGCAGAGCGTGCGATGCATATCACCTTCCCAATGTACAGGGTACGATGCATACTGATTTTCTCCTCTGTAGGGTGCAATGGTCGGGAATGGACAAATGGCAGGGACAAAAATGTGAAGTGGAAGATCGTGGAATCTTACAGAAGCTTCCCGTCTGACACTTGCCACTCCATTTTCGACCAGGGATGAGTAAGAGATCATCATTATCCAAGTGGAAGCAGGAACTATCAGGAGAAGACACTAATCAAGATCCCAGAAGATGACTCACCTCTCTGTAAACATCTATATATGGATCCCTCATCACAGAGATCCAGAGGCTGGAATTTTGTATCTTATAGAGAAGTGTTGTTGGTTTTCTGGTGTACATTCATAGTGTTGGGTGATCTAAGCTTTGCTTGAGGTGAAGAAGGGCTTCCTAGCTGGAGGATGATGCTGGGTCAGAACATATGGTTGTAATCCTCTTGCTACTTTTCATCTTAATAAAGCTATTCTTGTTCTCTTCCATATTCTTGTGTACTTGTTTATATATATGCATTTATATGGTTAACACACATCTGGTCCTGTGTTATTTATGAATATAGATATTTGTTTCTTCCATAGTAGTATGTTGCTGTGATTTGACAGGTTCTTTTTGAAGCTGGGCAGATGAAGAAGAAGCGATGAAGCTCTATCAAGAAGGAGAGGAAATCGAGCGCAAGACCAAGGTCGGTCCTCTTTGTTCTCCTCTTGTCTATTTTCATAAAAGAAAACAATAGTAGACTTTCCTCGTTTTTTCTAAGATAGCCATCCATCTTAGTGGGAATATCAGCATCTGAGTGGACACTATTCCCGGTAACAACCATCTCCCATCTTTTTTCTGGGCTATCACCAATGGAGATAGCCATTGGCTATTAGATATAGGATAAATGAAATTAGTGTCTAAGAATTTTTGTAATTCTTCTTTCACAACTTCTTTTAGCACAGGGTTCATGCACCTTTGGGGTTATCGAACAGGTTGGGCTCCCTCCCGAATGTAAATATGATGAGTGCAAATTTTAGGAGGTATGATTTTCATGTCCTCGTAACTCCATGCAAAGACATCAAGATGGTCTCACAAAAAACTAACAAGCTGCTCTTGTTTGGATGAATCCAGGTATGAGCTAATGTGTAAAGATTTTCCTGGACTATTCTTAACAAGAGTGGTCTCAAGCTCAAGAGTATAGGAAGATGCTTCTAGAGTCTGTGACAAGGGAGGTTGAGAACTGTAACTTTCTTGAAAATATAGACTAAAGATTTGATGAAGCATGTCAAAATTTGGCATTGTGTCTAGATTGTTCAAGAAGTCCCGTAACTCATCCTCCTGGGTAGACCCTATATGATGATGGATTAAAGAAACTGATCGAGTCTCCTCGTCACTACTGTCATAATCTAGCCATTAGGTATCTCTGAGATCCTGAATGGATCAAAAAGGTGGATACAAGGTGAATTTCTTCCTATTGTCTCCATGGAAAATATACATATCACCAGAGCGACATCCAATATAAGCATCATTGTGGCAAGCCATGGCTGTCCCAAAATCAACGGATGCCCACCAACAAGATTTTTCGGCTGAAGAAAAATAAAATTTACAAGGTATTCCCAAGAATCAATTGAAACATCACATCATCCAACACACCTTCTGGCTTGATTTTAGATCTGTCTGCACGTTCAAGCATAGTAGGGGTAGGATGGATGTGGGTCAACCTAAGTTGATCCATGGTTTTCCTGGTCATAACATTAATGTCCACCCCCAGGTCTATTAATACATTGGGGACAAGGATATCACCTATCTGGACAAAAACAAACGGGTTTCTAGGATCAATATATTTCTCCATCTTTGCATATCCTGTCATCAACTCGACTGCTCTGCCAAGAAACTGAATGGTCTGGGGTTCTACTCTCTTCCTCCCCCGCTTTTAAAGATAGAGCTCCCTAATGATTTTTGTATAGATGGGGATATATTTAATAACTTGTAGAAAAGGGACCTTTATGCAAAGATTCTTAAGCTCGGAAGCAAGACTAGACTCGGGAGTGGGGTTGTTTTTCTCCATAACTAGCCTCTCTGGATAGGGAGGCTGTTCTGAAGAATATGGCAACTCTGAATGTGCAGCAATGGGTCAAGCAGTGACGTCTTCTTTCAAACGATCAAGAGTTTCCTCCTCGTTTCTCTCCTCGATAATCACTGTGGACTGTTTTCATTTTTTTGGTTTTACTACCCTTTCTGATATCAATTAAAGCTGATGGATCCCAACCAATAAGGTTTGATAAATGGGAGAAGGGAGAAGTCCAATGGAATGAATCAATTGTACCACTTTACTATTAGGATTCAGTATTGGTTGAGAAGGTAGTTGGGGTAGTCAAAAGAGTGGTGGTAAAGGTAATGATGACATTGGATGACTTTGTTAAGGTGAGGAGGGTAAAGATGGTTTTGACATGGGATAAGATGTATATGCAGTAGGATATGATTACATAGGTGCAGGATAGGAATAGTGAGAATAATTTGATCCCCTCCATCCTTGTTGCCAAGGTTGAGGAGGTTGTCCATATTGAAAGTGACTCCCATTCTCCCAAGGTTGAGAGTGATTTGCATTATGATAGGAATATGGTGATGCATTATAACCATAAAAATGTGGTGGAGGTTTAGGAACCATACCTGTACCTACTTGAGGCCAATTTCTTCGTGCTCCCATGGCATGCAATGGCTCAAGTTCAAATTTCTCTCCTTCAAATGTTGCTTTCAATCCCGGTATAGAAGGGAACTCCTTAGTAGCATGTTTTCCTGCACAAATCACACATTTATTAGCACCTTTAACATCAGCAGGACATTCTCTTAAAAGATGATTTTTCCTACACTTTGGATAATAAATAGAGAACGACTCTTGTTCTTCTACCAATTTCTGTTGAAATTTCAAAGAGTCTATTTGTTTGCTAGCGATATTCATAATTTGAGTTTTCATGTTGTCCATTTTATTTTCCAAACCAATGATCATAGCATCTATAGATCCAAGTTTTTTATTTCTACTTCGACTTCCTCTACTTGATCTAGATTGATTCCGTGAGAGCTTCCCGCACAAGTCACAAATTTCATCAAAAGCTTTTTGAGCAATATCCCCTTGTCTTAACAAATTCAAATTATGTCTAGAATATTTAGTAAGCCCATGTAAGAACAAGGTTCTAATAGTACTTATGTCAAATTTATGTTTTGACCTTTGGAGGATGCATAGAAACCTCTCTAAATAATCTTCCAAGGTCTCATTATCACCTTGCACAATAATGAAGATCTCGTCCTGTATTTCTCGAGTTTTACAATATTCCCAATATTTGGTCAAAAAGAATCTCTTCATTTGGTCCCAAGAATTTATAGTATCTCCTCCTAATCCCATGAACCATCATACAACTGAATCCTTGAAAGTTGCAGGAAATAATTTTAATTTATGGGCATTTGTAGAGTAATCATAGCTTCTACATAATATATCAAATTCAAATAGAAAAGAATCTGGATCCTCATGTATCTTACCATGAAAATGAGGAAGAGCTGATTGTAGAATATTCTTCATTTGTGCAGCTGTTCCTGAATTCAGGTTTGGAAACCCAAAGGTGTATTGTTCCTCATTTACTTGATTCTTTGCAGTCCCTTGAGCATGGTCCTCGTTTTCTTCCATTTTCGTAGGTCCTCCAATCGAACCACTCCTAACAGAATCAGAAGGTTGACTATGGTTTAAAGTAGTCTTTTGATCACCACTATTTTCCTTCTTCCCCTTTTTGAGTTGTATCACACCCAAACTATTGTTTCCAGAATCCAAGGAACAAATCCTTCGTGGTGAGTCTGTGTCTGTTTGGACTTTCTACTTGCAAAAGAAGACCCAAAATGAGAAAAATCTGCAGATTTATCATCGTTTCTTTGGCTCTTATTGGGCTTCGAACCCCTACCATTTTTAGGCATTCAACTTAAAATAATCAACCAAAAGAATGACAAAACTTTAAAATTACAGGAAAGAAAAAAATCTCAAATCAAATGTTGTGAAATAATAAGATCAACACTAAGAAATCCTTCAAGCAATAGAAGCACACTGCAGAAAAAATAATAGCAGACTTACCACTACTTCAAAAAAATAAGAATGTCCTTACCAATCTGAAACACCTCCTTGACAATGGTGCCAAAATGTTGGGTGCAGGAGTTGCAGTTCAACAATCTCTTTCAACACTTAATTGTCAACTCGGGGCTACGTAAGCTTAGAGGCATATCACAGGAAATGCGAAGATTAATGGCATGAAATTTCACCAAATTTGTTCCCAACTTCCCTAGTTACATTTGCAGAATCAAAGAATTAGAAATAAAATAATACCAAAATAATTTTGGTGCCGGAATCAAAAGGAAAATACTTTCGCAGAAACTCAATGAAAGGAACTTCAAATCAACATAAACAATCCTGATCGATGAAAGAAAGAAAAGTAGATATCTGAGACTAAATGTCAATGTAGTCATAAGACAGAGAAATGATTAGGATGTAAAGTGCATTTTTCCTTGTTACAAGTTTTCCTTCCTAGTTTGAACCATCGTTCCTGCACCGCAACAACATTCATGTACTAGAACAGAGTTCCTGCACTGGAACCATATTCTTGTACTAAAATGATGTTCCTTAATCGGAAGTATGTTTTGTTCCTACACTGAGTATTTTGGCTTTCATATAAGATGTTTAAGTTCCTGTACCGGGGTATTTTGTTCCTATACCGGGGTATTTTTTTCCTGTACCAGGGTATCGATTCCTGTACCGAAACATAGATTCATGTACTAAGAAATAAGTGTTCTTGTATTGAGCTTCCAAACCACTTGCATGAAATTTAAAGTGTGCTAACTAGAAATTAGCTTGCAAGGCAAACCAGAGTAGAGAAATAATTGCATATAACCAAGAAGACTCTGTATCTAATCATTCATTCGAAAGTGAAAAGTACTTTGAAAACCAAAGGGAATCTCTACTGCAATAGACACTTCTTCATGTGGAAATGATCATTCATTCTAATTAGAGAGAATTCTTCTTTCCTAGATGACTGTCATAAAATTAACCAGATCTTCTTTTTACTGAATAGAGGTTTCAGTTCAAAGGTCCCTTCACCAAATTCCAGTCTTGAGCTGAACTATTCCAACAAGAATTTAAACATAAACATAGATCCTCATTACATAGACAACATTTCATTAACGCTTAGGAAAGTGAAAGTAAGTCAACCCTAAGTTACAAGAAACGCACTTGCATAAAACAAATTTTCATACTAAGGAATGAAACACATTTACATAAGGAAAATAAATCCACTTGCAGAAATAAACAATTTGGCAGAAGCAACCCTCACTTGCAGAAATAAAGCACATTGGTGCAAGCAAACCGAAACACAGTTTTTGCAAAAAGTAAACTACTCATCAATGGAAAGAAATGTGATTCAATATTCAGTAAATGAACACGCCCACACCTTCACACCTCGGATCCGAGTTACACAATCTATGAAGAAAGCGAAGATCTATTAGCTACATAAAAGAAATGAAATACTTCTTGCTCAAACCTTGCATACAAAAATATGTCTAGCACACGACCGAAAGAGGGAGAATGAGCTGGGTTGGCTGGGCCCTAGCCAACCAATTCATTTCCCTGTTACAAGATCTGGAAAATCAACTGCTCAAATAACACATCACATAAAATATTAGAATAGGAAATGAATAACTGGCATAGCTCCTTGTATTAAACTTAGTAAATCCAAATGTACATCGTGGATATACGGATCTAGCCCAGAATTATGGTGATACAAAAGTTATAGTATAAGCCAAAATTTTAGTAGTGTATCGCTACCTAGTTCTACTAGAAACCCTTATTAAATACATATCATTCAACTCATGGCCATAACAGAAATCAAAATAAAAGTATAATCTTGGCTTTCGGCTGTTTGACAAAAAGACTAAATCATGGGAATTCGGTCGAAAGCTTGGCCTCCATATCTCGTATTTTCCTTATGCTCTGAGCCCAACAGAATGTTGTTGATCTTTTGGCAAGGAATGTGCACAGATTTCCAAACTAGAGTAGCCATTGGTGGTAAACTGTGTTGATGTTGCCAGCTACCGTGAGTACAAGAATACGAACGGTAGAAGAATATTCCTGCACCAACCTCATCTCACACATTGATTAATACTTTCGCTCTATCAAAATACTTTAGGAAAGCAAATATGTAAGTTGCAAAGGAAAAATAGGATATTTAATCTTTTTAATTAGTAATTAAGCTCATATAACCCTAATAATGAAAATCATGAAGGTAGTGCAGGAATAAGCGCGAGGGTTAGAAGAAGTGCAGGAATAAATAGGTTCCAAGGGTAAAACAAAGGGCATAGGCAGTGTGTTTTGGGTAGAATGCAGGTTAAGAATAAGGCAATTCTGACAACCAACATTTACCATCTAAGTAGTTATAGGGTAATTTTAAGGCTTTATAATCCCAAGACAACAATAGAAACAAACAATCAGAACTTCGACCACATTTGGTCTTACATTTTCCATTGAAGCATGTATATAGTCCTACTACGACACTTTCTCCTCCATTGAGATCTATCAAGTTGTAGGGATTCAAAGGATTTCTCATACAAAATATAAATATACCCAAGGACGATTTTGTAAAATATGAGTATTTCATTAATCAATAATTAATTAGAAATAGAAAAATGTAATATTATAAATACTTGTAAAATTATATTCAAATATGATCCAAAGACTTTACTAAACAATCGCATTTCCTAATAATAGCGATAACAAATGAATGTAGAGCCCAACTTAACATGAAAAATATCCATAGCTTCATTATTTTCGCATGTAAATATTTCTATCTGTAATTATATTCATAGATATAATAAGCTAATAATAAACAAAATAAAAAATAAAATCAAATAATAAATGGGAAAAATGAAGTAAATGAGAATATAATTTATAAAAATAAATTAAATATAAGAAACATAAAAATTATATATATATAATATATATATATTATATATATATTATATATATATATATATATATATATATATATATATATATATATATAATGGGGGTTTTGACAACATTATAAGAGGGGTTTTACAATTCATGTCCTTAGGACAAACATCCACCTTATGTGAATTCAAGGCTTGTTTTTGAGGTTGTAAGTGGATCATAAATTATGATGATGATGATGATGATGATGATTAATGTCCGTTAAGACCAAATTAGTTTATTGGACCTTAAGAAGGTAAGGGATAAATTTTGTGCTCAAAAAGCCTTAAGAAAATCTTTCCAAGATCATCATAGTTTTGCTGGGTTCAAAGCCTATAAAGGTTGGTCGTGTGACAAATATTTTGAAATTGAAACCTAATCTTAGTATATGTTGGACATTCTATGAGAGTGATTTTCAGCTGCAACTTTGCTAATGTTACAAAGGTGGCAAACTCTTCAATTTCAAGGTGTTTTTGGGAATTTGCCAATGCCAAGTTTGAGTATGGAGCTTGTGAGAATTAGTTCTTATTTTAGCAATGTTTATTTTATTTTTTACGCACGTCAAGTCAAAGAGATACTTTTGATCTTCTAGAGTAGGGTTGATCACCTTCTTATAGTATTTTAATTTTCTTTTACTCTATTACACCCCATTTTTTTCCAAAATTTAATCTAATAATATTTTTAATATTATATTTATTTTGTAAAATGACTTCTCCCTTTATTCCTTAATGTTTTAGCAAAGATTGGGCATCTTTATGCCATCCTCGCTTGAGTTGAAGGCGGTTTTGGTTCAAATTTAAACGTGTTTTAGGAAGCCTCTTATCTTCCATGTTGTTTAACTTGTTCTTATATATTAGGTACTTGGTCATACCTATGCTCTTAATGGAAGAAACACTTGCCTCTATGAAGATGATAAGATTAAGTGTTTTTTTTTTTTTTTTGTTTTGTTTTGTTTTTTGTTTTTTGTTTTGTTTTGTTTTGTTTTTTTTTTTTTTTTTTTTTTTTTTTTAATTTTTTTATTTTGAGATTATAGGTTGTACAGTTCTTTTGGATATGCTCTATCTTCCTTTTTCTTTTTTTCTGAAGAAAAGACACCCGTAATTTTATTCATCTCAAAGGAAAAATAAAGTTACATTTTTCATATGTTGCAAGCATTCTAGAAATACACCTCTGGATATTGAGCTAAAAAGAAAAAAAATCAACTGTAAAAAAACCTTACAATAAGAAAAATACAAAGTTAAGTGTGATAATTCTCACTTCTCTTTTTTTCCTTTCCTTTTTTTCACTTTATCCAAACCATTTGAGTTTGGTTTGACAAGAACCATTTCCAATTCTCTTCTTGTTTCCATTTGTTAAGCTTCTTTGTTGAATTTGAGCTCTCAGATACATGATCCCTTTTATGTTCCCATTCCCATAGGATTCCTATAAACCATCATAATCAATACCCTTCTCAATAAGGGTAATGATTCCTGACTATGCCACAACATCACCATCTAGTTGGTTTCCATGTTGAGCCAGTGCATCCACTTCTATTTGGGCATGATAGCTCTGTATGGTATATCCTTCTTCTTCTTCTTATGAGATTCGAGGATTTGAAAACTGCCATCCTTTTGGCCTATTGGTTTGCCTCTTTTTCTTTTTTGTGTTCTTTTATGATTGAGGACATGCGTTTTGCAAATGACCTATTTGGAAACATATTCAACATTGAAATGTCATGTTCTCTAATATAAAACTTGGGACCATTGAAAGTTTTTGTGTTTCAATATTATGTGATCTATGAGGCCTTTGCTAAGATCTATCTCCATGCATATTCTCGAAACAATAAAAATACTTTTCTCTATTTTATCAAGGTCCATTTTTTTGAATTTTCCCAGAGTATTTCCAATATCCTTTAGGACCTTATGATGCTAGAAAGAAGAGGGAGGTTTGGAAGTATCACCCATATAGACATAGTTGAGACCACCATATTTTTGGCATCAAACTTAGGGAACCATGGATTATTGAAGAGCCCAAATCTACCCCAAAACCATGACCCTTCACTTAGAACATACTCCAAATATTTATGTGTATCAAATTGGAAAATGAAGAAACCTTTGGAGCATAAATAAATGTCACATTTGGGTGTCCAGGAGGAGAAAAAACATTGGTGTAAAGCTTCAGGTTTTGCCCAAAAGCCATTAAACTTGCAAATAATAGCCTTGGCATGGAGGACAAAGAATAGGGAATTTAATTTTGGAATTGAAAGATTGACTTCCATGGCTGTGTTGTAGTGGTTACAACCACACTCCAAAATTTTTCCTTAGCCCGTTTTGGAGCCTCCCTACCAACCTTTCACAACACTTTGTCTTGCTTTGTCAAGTACACAAGCTTCAGTGTTTTTCATGCACAAACGTAGTCTGTCGAGCACATCTTGATGCATTTCCCTCACAGGTTGTTCACCCAGACTTGGTCCAGCTACAGGCTGATCAGCTTCCCCAAGAAAATTGTGCATTTCTAGAGGGAAACCAACCTTCCCTCCAAAAATTGCGCAATTCTGTCTGGCAGCCTGTTGGGCTTTAGAATTGTGCAATTCTGCCAGCCAACACTCCCAATAGGAATTGCGCAAATTTCCCTAGTAGGGCTGCTCATCCTAGAATTTGCACAAATCTGGGTAGTAGTTAGCTAACCTGCCTAGAAATTGCACAAACCTCCTGGGCAGTCATCCCAACTCCTAGCTAGAAATGCACATTTTTGTCAAGAAGTTGAGCAGCTGCATGCATGAGCAGTGTGGTTGACCAGTTCCACTTGGGACAAAGGAAACTTTTGCATGCATGCATGACTTGATCTTCCTGGAATAGAAAAAGGCAACATGCAAAAGGCATCTCATGATTCAAGGAGCTATTTTTAGCAGCCAGAGGTTACATGCAAAGTTGTTTTAGAAACTTCCCTCCAAGTGTTGCTTTTTCCTAGATTTGTGGCATGCACGTCATGAGCCCAAAATTATTTATTCGACGCATTAGAGCTCATTATTTCACATTGATCATGGAGCTCTGACATCCCATAGTACATCCAGGACCCTTGGACACATCCGGGTCAACTATTCACGATAAGTGACCTCAAGTTGTCTTTTTTAGCATTTCTGTCACTTTTTGAGTATTCACTTGTATGAGTGCTATTTGCTTGATTTCTTTGAACGATTTCTGTTGTTTACATGTATACTAACTTTTCCTAGCTTTGTTTCAATTTTCGTTTCTATCTCACTGCTGGCACATGCATGAAATTGTTTTTCACGAATGTTCACTGAACCAATGAACTGCTTCAGCCACATGCATGTTGATATGTTTGCTGAATCTTTCATTCATGTTTTGCATGAACTGTCAATTACGTCTGCTATCACTTAGTGTCACCATGCATTTACTGTCTTATTTGCTTTCAATTTCCCGTCGGTGAGCTGAGCCAACCTTGGCCTGGCCTCTGTCTTCACTGAGACTGCATTGCATAATATGGGGAAGGAAGGCTTTGCCTTTCTTTCTAGAAATGTGCATTTCTGAGAGGCAGTGACAACTGGCCCAGAAAATTGCGCAATGCATTCCCTGATCCTGCAGTCACTCCGAGCTGGAATTGCGCATTGCGCAATTATAGCAGCCAACAACTAGTCTGGATTGCGCATTGCGCAGGTCCAACAACTAGTCCTACCTCCTAAACAAACCAGACAACCTTTGGCACAGTTCTAGCAACTAGTCACCCAACCTGCCAGAAGAACTTATGCAATCTTTCCCATTAGTTTCCCAGGCATGTGCTGTGTCATTCCTTGAAGTTGCTTTGTTTTCACTGATAGATTTCTTGCCATGCATGTTGTGTTAGGCCCCTATACTACTAGTGTAACCCCTTATTGTTATTAGTACAACACCTTAATATATTGTTGTGCCCATGTAGTCCCTATATTGTTATTATTGTGCCCCATAGAAACCCACTATTGTTATTATTGTGCCCTTACATTATCATTGTTATGTCGGCTCTGATTATATTATGACTCCTTAGACTCCTATATATAGAAAGGAGGTCTTGTCATTTGTATCATCTAAGAATTGTTCATTTGTGTAATGTAAAGGAGGTTTCCCCCTCAAAGAGGCTTATTTCTAAGGCATTCATTTATCTTTTCTATATTTTTCTGAGTTGTTTTTGTGAACTTGTCTTTTTTAGCATTTCTGTCTCTTTTTGTGTATTCGCTTGTATGAGTGCTGTTTTCTTGATTTCTTTGAACGATTTTTGTCATTTACATGTATAATAACTTTTCCTAGCTTTGTTTCAGTTTTCGTTTCTATCTCACTGCTGTCGCATGCATGAAATTGTTTTGCACGAATGTTCGCGGAACCAGCGAACTACTTCACCCACATGCATGTTGATCTGTTTCCTGAATCTTTCATTCATGTTTTGCATGAACTATCAATCACGTCTACTATCACTTAGTTTCACATGCATTTATTGTCTTATTTGCTTTCAGTTTCCCGTCGGCGTGCCGAGCCAAACTTGGCCTCGGCTCTGCCTTCACTGAGACTACATTGCCTCTCTAGAAATGCACATTTCTGAGAGGTAGTGACAACTGGCCCAGAAAATTGAGCAATGCAGTCCCTGATCCCGTAGTCACTCCCAACTGGAATTGTGCATTGCGCAATTCTAGTAGCCAATAACCAGTTTGGATTGTGCATTGCGCAGGTCCAACAACTAGTCCTACCTCATAGACAACGCAGACAACCTTTTGCACAATTCTGGCAACCAGTCACCCAGCTTGCCAGAAGAACTTATGCAATCTTGCCCATTAGTTTCCCAGGCATGTGCTGTGTCATTCCCCGAAGTTGCTTTGTTTTCACTGATAGATTTCTTGCCATGCAAGTTGCTTTTCTCTAGATCTTTTAGGTGTCCATCTGTGTCAATGGCTTCCAAGAGAATAGGATCTTAGGACAATGATGGGAATGAAGCTGGAGCAAAAACTGAGCAAGTGTCCTCTAGTCTATCGATATATGAAGACACAAAGCTATATCTAGATAAGGACATCAAACTGAAGTGGCAAGAGGTCAAAGAAACATTTGTAGGCACTTTTGGGGAACACCTCGAAGACCGTCAGGTGTACGATAACATTCACAAGTCTAGCTTATACCGGATTGCATGTAGATATCCCGTGTTCCCATGCACAGACATGATACCCTGGATCGTCTCTCACACTGATCTTGAGACGATGACCTTGAGCAGTGTCAATGAGACGAAGCTTGTGACCTTCTGGGAATGAGATTATGATGAGATGTATCAGATATCAGAGCTCGTGACTATCATGGAGACTCCATTCAGCTTATCCAACAATAATTCTAACTCCAGAGACATTATGAAGAATTGGGTAAAGGAGCCAGCTCGATTCAGGTTGACACCCAACTAGGTCTACAAGAAAAATATACTAAGGAAGGCATACCAATGCTTGATCATATTTTCTTATCGACTGTATGGCCAAGCAAGCACTGAAATCTTCCCACAAAGTTGGGTGGTTTGACTGGACCAATTGGCTATAGAAGGAAAACCATGTAATTGGTCCAACATACTGGCTCATCAGCTAAAGGAACAAGTAATGAAGGCTTGAAAGTGACCTGGAGGTATGCATGCAAAGATTTACATGTTTTCCTACATCCTAGATGCAGTCTGTGCTCGACATGAGTTCCCGGGCTTGGAGTGGGAATGGTCACCAACGGAGATTACTGTGAACACATATTTCAAGTTGTTGTCTGAATGCAACTTCAAAGGAGTAATCAAATGATTGTTCGATCATTTTGTTGCTCCTATGTACAAGATGATATTAGAATAGGATCCACCCTACATGTCAAAGGAAGCAATGGAGGCATTGATAGGCATTGCAGATTGGTATGCCTCATCGTCCGACACTTTCATCTGAATGTTCAGTGTAGAGAAGTCTCCACATGTATTGCCAAAGTTTGCCTTGGATGTACTTGTCATGTAGGAAGTAGCATATCACATCTCGGTAGGTTTGACAGCTAGACTGCATCGGAATAAGAAGGCACCTTGGCACACTCTTCTATTGCGGATTGGGTTATATGAGATCTAGAGTATCAAGCAAGTAGATGTCGAAGTAGCACTGATGAATAAGTACCCATTCGACCTTCAAAGCTACAATCCATATGACCCACATTGCATTGTGAAGGATCACTACACGAGATTTAAGTTCAACTAGATCTACGAGTCATTTCATTGGGCCGAGGAGGACCCATGGAGATATTGCTACAGTTTCTCCAGACCCAATGAACCGGTTAGATTCGCTGTGGAGTGGTTAGCAAAGCAGCATAATAGAGAGCAACAAAAGTAGTAACAATGGTAGCAGAGCCAAGCATACCAGTGCATGAAAAAGGGAATAGGAAGATTGTCAATCACACGGAGGAGGAGCAAAGCTGCAAGTTTCGAGCAGATCCACTTGTAGAGAAAGAAACTATGGATATAGAGGCAAATAGGCAACAATGCGAAAAACAAATCACGTAAAGGCATAAGGACAAGAAGAGGATGGAAGAAGCACATAAGGAGTTGCATGAGATGAGGGAGCAACTCTGAAAGGAAAAAGAGCTGTGCAAACAAGTTAGGGAAGCACAACAACAACAAATATAGTAGGGGGCATGACATGTGCAAAAAAATGAAGCAACACCCATAAAAGTAGTTGATTCATCTGGACTGCTGGCATCAGGTGAACATGGTGAACCATCTCAGGGGTAAGACGTTTCTCATGAGATAGAACAAGCACTTCAACAGTTGGATGCAGACATGGAGCAACAAGAGTTAGAACATGGTACTGACCTCATGCCTCACCACAAAGAGGTCGACTCACCCACTTCAATGCATCCAGATGATGAGAAAGTCCTGGATGACCAAGGAGGCACTGAGATCCTTGGTGATCAGCTAAAAGAAAATATGCACAACATCTTGTTCGATGAATTCCAACATAGAGTTGTGTAGTCTCGCAGATTGTCAACTTTGGAAGATCAAACATCTCCTGCGCAAGTTGAAGAACGAGTGATCGTGACTGATGTGTGAAAACATCTAGCCGCCTTGGCTGATGCAGCCAGAGTGTATGCCGAAGCAACTAGCTCAAGTGTTCACTTCCTAATAGTTGAGAATGAGTGAATGGAAAAGGAACTACAAACGGCCAAGCAAGGAGGAGACTTGGTGACAATGTCTGCCTAAGCTGAACTGAAGAAGGCAATACTAGATGAAGTATTGTCCCTTGACATAGATACGCGAGCATTGTACTCCAAGTTTGGTACCGTGCACAAGGCAGTCATCCATATCAATGGATAACAACAATGATGTGCTAGAAGAGCACACATCTTGACGAATGTTCATGCTGCTATTGATGACATGAAAACATGGACAATGAAGTAAAAGAGAGCCCCACTTCACTTGCCTAAGATGATGAGGGTCAATGCAGTCGAGCTAAAGGCATGTATTCAGAGTTAGATCCAGAATTATGAAGAACTTACGCAGTTCATCACTAGCATACAGGCCTCCCATGCACGAGTATTAAAGAGTATGGATGTTGTGGTGCGCATGCATGAGATCCCATCAATTAGAACTCTCACCCAGGTGAAGACAAAGAAGCAGGCCCGACTAGAGATTGACTCCTACTTTGACGAGTTGATGCCCATCACCACTAACCCAAACTTGCCTATCAGTGCAGACATCATGCACAATTATGTTGCTGGTCTAGCCACATTGAAGACAATGATACTTATGCTTTCAGATGAGTTGGATAGAGGAGCCTGAGTAGTGTACCTAGATGCTATGGAGGCAAAGGTCAGGTTTCAGATGGATGTCACCACAGAACACACGGACACTATCACAGACTATAGAGCTTGCCATAAATATGTTACTATTGATCAACATGAGGATGTTGAGCAGTTGGAATTCTATAGTTGTCTAAGTCAGAGTGATGTCTAGTTTGGCTTGCTCAAGCCATTGTGTTCACATGGGTACATGTGCATTGTAATGTTGAGTCATGTCAAGTCTGAGTCAAGTGTCAATAGTGGATGTAACAATCATAGATTAGGCGAAGAGTCATGAGGGTAGTTGAATAGTCACAAAGGGGAATGTCAAGGGCCACCCCACCCTTTGCTATAAATAGTCCCTCATAACTCATTGTAGAGGTTTTTGGTCAGCCAAGCTTTTGATAAGACTATCTTGGAGAAGGCTTGGACAATATTGTAATGCGCCTTGGCTTCTCCACTGCATGGAGCTAGTTCATCTCTCTAGAGGAGCAAGTGGATGTGGCTGTAATGTTCCACTATTGGGGCTAGCAGGTTTACATGGATGTATTATATGATTGGGACTTACACTTCTTTGTATAATAAGAGCCAGCACATTTTCATGCATATGTTGTTATTGTAGTTGGACTATTCTGGTTTCTTAGCAATGTATGTTGTTTAACTTACATAGTTGTGTATGAACTACTTTGTATGCAATTATATGAATCTTGTTACAGATGTGCTATTGGTTTAACCATCACTTTAGATTGCCGACTGACCTTCTTTCCAGCTTGTGATGCATCTTTGCTCGTGTGTTCCCTTCTCAGCTGAGTACTGCTATAGGTTGCCAAGGGGTGCACTCATCTCACCCCGCATGTGCTAGAACCTCTCATTCACCTTCCTTGACTCACTATAGTGGTCACACTTTGCTATTGACAGAGTTATCTTACTTGCCTTGGTGCGACATCGCGGTCAAGGAATTACTTTACAACCCACTACTGGGACTCCTACACCAAATGGTCCGAGGTCTAATTGGGACTTCTTACTGGGGAGATCCCCTTGACATGTTGGCAGGTCCAACACCATCAACATTTCTGGCACTAGAAGGAGGGCCAAATGACAAGTTGTGTCCTCTTATCCAATTTTGAACCTCTGCATACCTTTCATGGATTCTTGCACTCTTCTTCCTTCACGATGTTTTTTGAATCGTGGAGATGTCTCCATCACGGGGGAGTTTTTCGATCTCTTTTCCACTTTCACGTATGATGGTGAAGGTGAAGTGACTTGACTTGAGTACTTACATGCCTTTCTTTCCATGCTTCATGAGGAAGATGGGTGTTCTGATGAACATGCTAGCTTGCTGCTTGCACACACACTTCGCGAATCTCCACATAGATGGATGCTCAGCCTACAGGCTAATAGCATGCACTCACTTGAGCACTTTTGTGATCTTATTGAATACACTTTCTATCATTTTGATCCATACCATCTTGATTGAAAATTGTTACAACAACGGAAGGCTCCGCATGAATCGATTATTGAATTTTGGCAGTGCTTCCGTGACTTGCAGTTTCAAGCTCTGAGATGCCACATGAAAATTTCTTATCTTTGGGACAGTTCAAGTATTACCTCAAGAAATCTTCCCGTCCAAAGAAGAAGCTTGAGATCAAGCCCCGCTCAACATTCTTCATTGATGGAGATGCACAATCTCATGTGGATGCGGTCAATGTCTCAACTCACTATCCGCCTTCCTCTCATTCAACAGCTCCACCACTTCCAAGTGATGCTGATGATCATACTCACACACCTATTCATATTTCACATCATCCCAACATCACTTCACTCAATTTTTGTGCATATTTGGTTGTGAGTCCTTTGAGTTCTCATATGCATTTTGTTCTATGACCTCCTTCTTCACACTCGGGTGTTCCTCCAAATGATGATGTCTTGTGTTCGTTCATTCCAGACTCTTCACTTGTTGTGAACGAGGAACAACCCATTGAAAGAGTTGGTGTTGCAGAATCAAAATGCGCTGTCATTCATGAAGAGTATGAGTGGGAGCTTGAGAATCAACCCTCGGTGAAAGAGGATTCCCTTCCATCTGAGCCCCCTCCTTTCTTTCCTAACATATTTGGTGAACCTGCCATCCATGATTTCACATATGTGTCTTCATCCATGGATGCACCCATTGTTGATCACTCGCAGGACTCACTAGATGTTGGCCCATCATTCAACAACTAAGAGGATAAGTTATTCATTGAAAATCCACTTGATATTTCATCTGCCTTTTCTGGAAACACAGAGGATGAGTTTGTTCACTTTTCATCTACCTCTCTATTTTATTCATATGATCATGAGGATGCCGATGAAATTATTGATTTTCTGATTTGGTAGTTGTGATCCATTTGTTTACGTATTTGATCACGATCATGAATCTATCATAGTTGATCTTTTGAAGCCACTAGTTTATGATGATCTACCTGATGATGAAGTTGAAACACCCAAGGCTGTCAAGGCACTTCAGCCCGAGCTGATGGTTATGTCAGGTCCTCGCTCTCTTAGGGTTAGTCTCACTTCCGATCATGAAGTTGTTCTATCAGCCAAGGCTCCTCATCACTCATCTGTATGCATTGAAGATCCATCTCACACAGAGATCATACTTCCTCCACTCAAACTGCACGATCCCATCGCTCATGCATTGGAGGAATCTTACATTGCAAGAACACGTGTACGACACAAGTTATCTTTGTTTCTTTCGTTTTCTTGCATGTCTTAGTCAAGAGTGTGCTTGTGCTTCGAATTTGCATGCATTGTCACACAACACCATGATAAGTCCACAGACTGCTCGTCATGCACTTGTAATCACTTATGTCCTGTGGGCACTATCAGACACGAAGTGTTGTTGTCTTCATTGTTATATCTTTCTTGCTTACTGGTTTTCACAATTGGGCTGCTCGCAGACCAAGCCTTCACCAAGATGGGTCTACTAATGCGCTGGTGGTTGCATTCGAAATATCACTTCACGTGATCAGGCCCATGCACCGTTAGTGTAGGAGTAGCAATAGTGTTTGCTTTCAGTCAGTTTTCTTATTCGCTTTGTTTGCTTACTTTCTTTTCTTTCACTTTTGCTTTTGTTCTTGCTTTGCTATGTTGTTTGTTAGTTCGCTTGTTTTGTTTAGTTCACTTGTTTCGTTCGTAGGTCAGTTTTGCATGAAACCATGTATGACTCTTGAAACAAGCTGGGTGAAGTACAAGAGGGCTTGTACAACTATCACTACTTGGCTATATGTCATATTGCCTCTGTATGAAGAGCTTGTTACTTTTAGTCCATGATATGTTGAAAGAAAATATGTACTATTCGAAGTGAACCTTGATGAAAGCACAACGCTTGTATCCTAATTAATGTCACCTTATCTAGTCGGTTGTTTTTGGGTTAACCCTTTTCAGCTCAGTCAAGTAGAGTAAGGTGAGGGGGAAAACCTTAACATGAAATTCAAAGATACAATAAAATACTTCTCTATTGGAACATCCTCTTCTACTCTCAATAAGTTAGGATCCCTCTTCCATCTCTGCAATGAATAAGTGCTATGCACAGTTGAAAAAATGAAAAATGAAAAAATGAAAAAATGAAAAGTCAAAAAATTTAAAATGAAAATGAATAAGGTGAAAGAAGAGAAAGGCTTCCTACGTAGAGAGGTGATGCAAGCAAATCCGCTGGGGTACTGACCAGGCTCGTTGGTAGTGGATCCATGCTTGTGTTCCTATGTGACTCCGTCGGGGTACTATCTAGGCCTACTGGCAGCGGAGAAACATCAGAGATGAAACTAAGACTCTGACGACTATACTGCTTGTGCACCAATATACCCCTCAAACCCAATCAAAATAACTGTGTTTCCTTGGCTTGGAATGTGTGTCAATCGACCAAGAGTTTGGCAGGTGCTACATCTTACAATCAAGCTATTATTAAACCAAGATGAGCTGAGAACTGAACAATACCTTTGGAGGTGTTAGACTTACTTTTCACGAACAAGGTCCATTGAGAGAGATGGAGTTCTACCAGTGTGTCACCAAGTGTTGTAGTGGCTACAACCATCCTCCAAAATTTTTCCTTAGCCCGTTTTGGAGCCTCCCTACCAACCTTTCACAACACTTTGTGTTACACTGAATTTTGTCACCTTGACTATCTGCAGTTATATGGCCCCATCAATAGCCATATTGTCCTCTTT
>APFE030215018.1:191309-204806 GCA_000404065.3 Pinus taeda
ACACACTTGTTTGATGAGCCTCCCCATTTTTACAAGTATACAGAGGCAGATGAGACCATGGGGTCAATTTTGAGGCATCAATTGCCTACACAGGATGTGTGGAATAATTTGATACAATTATTGTTAAATCAAAGTCAGTAATTATGTTGTTACTTTTTGAAAATATTTAAGTTTTCATACAGAGGCAGATAAAGACACATCAGCAGGTATGCAGAAAAAGGCTGAGCCAACTCAGCACAAATATTCGGCCACCACAGCAGCACTGGCAGTCACAGGTGACAGGGCCGAAAATCTACAGGAGGACAGAGCTGCACAGACACGTCATTCAATAGTTATAACAAAGCGCTCAACCGACTCAGTGAGCTCCAAAGGTCAAATTTTTCTGACAAGAGTAAAGAGCCTTTATGTTGCATTAAAGATTGTAATAACTTTTTATCTGCAATTTCTGTACGAGTTAATGAAGATATTTTACCTCTCAGATGACTCAATGCCTGAGATATTTTTGTATGAAACACTTCTATATATTCCCCCTCGCATATGTTAGCAGGGGTTGAACGTTGGATGTAAGAGATTGTTGATATCCATTATGCTTTTCTTTCATTGTAACTCTCAGAGAAGTGTTACACTGAATTTTGTCACCTTGACTATCTGCAGTTTGTGTGGCCTCATCAATAGCCACATTGTCCTCTTTGTCAAGCCCCATACCTCTGCTCTTCATGTCAAAACTTCAAAGAGAGAGAAAGTCACTTGAAAACATGTTTATCTCTGGGTACGCAGGTTCTCTCTACCTTACCTGCGTGTACACACTCCAAATACATTAGACCTGCGTAGTAATACGCTCTGTATACTAAAGCTAGGGTGCGTACCCCTGTAAAGGTCAAAAGGCGCAAGTTTCATCTTTAAAAAGTTACTTGTGGTCACTTCTAGAGCCTTCTAGAAGAGTTATTGACGTGTATTGAGCGCCTCCAGATGGTTCATGCATCCCTATGATAGAGGAGCTTATCCCATCAAGAGAGGAGCTACCCCATCCAAAAGAGGGAGTATCCCATTGATGTGGGAACTGAATAACCTCCTCTAGAATACTATAAATACAGGCATTGGGCCAGAGGAGGGGAGGTTGAAAGCTGAACATTCTAAAGGGTAAATGCTGCTGGAATTAGGACTTCCATTGTTGACTTGTGAGGAGAGATCACTATCCTTCCTTGTTGCCATAGTGGGAGTGGGTGAGCTTGTCAAAATAGAGGAAATCTCTTGCTGGACCCTGGGAGGAGCTTGCACAACACCAAGGCTCAGGTTGTAATGGTTCCTTTGATTATTTAATACAAATAAGTCCATTCTTCTCAATGATTTGTTAATGAATTATTTCATGTATTCCTTGGTCAATATGATAGATATGCTTTATTTTATGATGAATATTCAGATGCTATGTAATCGTTTGCTTTGTTAGTGTATGCAGGTCTGAAAGTGAAGGAGGAGCTCATCTGGATCAGCAAGGCTGGACTGCTACAACAAGCGTGGGACCTAAGGTAAGATCGAAAACATTTGAATTCTCGTAGAATGATTTGTATCTAGAGAAGGATAGCTCTTGTTTGGTTTGTTTGTCACTAGAGAGTCTTAGACTCCTAGGGAGGTTAGATTTGTCCGCAAATATAACTCTTTCCGCATGACACTTTGTCTTACTTTGTCAAGTACACAAGCTTTAGTGTTTTTCATGCACAAAGGTAGCCTGTCAAGCACAACTTGATGCATTTCCCTCACAAGTTGTTCATCTCGACTTGGTCCAGTTGCAAGCTGAGAAACTTCTTCAATAAAATTGCTCATTTCTGGAAGGAAACCATCCTTCCCTCCAGAAATTGCACCATTCTGTCTGGCAGCCTGTTGGCCTCTAGAATTGCACAATTCTGCTAGCCAACACTCCCAAAAGGAATTGCATAAATTTCCCTAGTAGGGCTGCTCAGCCCATAATTTTCACAAATATAGGAAGTAGTCAGCTGCTCTGCCCAAAAATTGCATAAACCTCCCCGGAAATCAGCGCAACTCCCATCCACAAATGCACATTTTTCTCAAGCAGTTGAGAAGCTACATGCATGAGCAATCTGGTTGACCAGTTCCACCCGCGACCAAGGAAACTTGACTTGCTCTTCCTGGAATAGCAAAAGGCAACATTCAAAAGGCATCCCATGATTCAAGGAGCTATTTTTAGCAGCTGAAGGTTACATGCAAAGTTGTTTTAGAAACTTCCCTCCAAGTGTTGCTTTTTCCTAGATTTGTGGCATGCTCGTCATGAGCCCAAACTTATTTATTCGACGCATCAAAGCTCATTATTTCACATCAATCTTGGAGCTATGACATCGCACAGTACATACAGGACTCTTCGACACATATGACTTAGCTATTCACGGGTAAGTGGCCTCAACTTGTCTTTTTCAACATTTCTGCCACTTTTTATGTATTCGCTTGTGTGAGTGTTGTTTACTTGATTATTTGAACGCTTGCTATCATTTACATGTATAATAGCTTGTCCTAGGTCTGTTTCAATTTTTGTTGATATCTCACTGCTGTCACATGCATGAAAATGTTTTGCACGAACGTTCATTGAACTGGCAAACCAATTCACCCACATGCATATTTATCTATTTGCTAAATCTTTCATTCATATTTTTCATACACTTTCAATCACTTCTGCTACCACTTAGTGTGGCCATGCATTCACTATCTTATTTGCTTTCTGTTGCTCGTCGGAAAGTCGTGCCAACCTTGGCCTGGGCTCTGCCTTCACTGGGACTTCATTGTGTAATCTGGGGAAGGAAGGCTCTGCCTTCCTCTCTAGAAATGCGCATTTCTGCCCAGCACTGCCTTTCAGGACTGTTTTGTGCATTTATGAAGGGCAGTGACTCCTAGCCTAGAAAATTGCACAATGCGGCCCCTGAGCTTGCGGTCACTTCCAGTTTGAATTGTGCATTATGCAATGCCAGCAGCCATCAACCAGTCTGGATTGTGCAGATCTAGTAGCTAGTCCTTCCTCCCAGAAAATCCAGACTGCCTTTGGCACAGTTCTAGCAGTCAGTCACCCAACCTCATGGAAGAAATTGCGCAATCTTGGCCATAAGTTTCCAAGGTGTGTGCTATGTCATTCCCCGAAGTTTCTTTTTTTTCATTGACATATTTCTTGCCATGGATGTTGCTTATCTCCAGATCTTTCAGGTGTCCATCTGTCTCAATGGCTTCTAATAGAACATGATCTCAAGACACTGATGGGAATGCAGCCAGAGCAGTAGCTAAGCAAGTGTCCTCTAGTCTGCTGATATATGAGGACACAAAGCTGTATCTAGACAAGTACATCAAACTGAAGTGGCAAGAGGTTAATGAAACATTCACAGGCACTTTTGGGGAACACTTCAGAGATCATCAGGTGTATGTGAACATTCACAAGTCCGGACTATACCAGATTTCATGCAGATATCCCATGTTCCCATACGCGGACATTATACACTGGATCATCTCTCACACTGATCCCGATATAATGACCTTGAGCAATGTCAGTGGGACGAAGCTTGCAACCTTATGGGCACAATATTACGATGAGATGTATTAGATGTCAGAGCCCATGACTACCATGGAGACTTCATTCAGCTTACCCTACAACAGTGCTAACTCCAGATAAATTTTCAAGAATTGGGTAAAGGAGCCAACTCGATTCAGGTTGACACCCAACCAAGTCTACAAGACAAAGATAATAAGGAAGGTGTAACAATACTTGATCATATTTTCTTGTCAACTGTATGGCCAAGTAAGTACGAAAACCTTCCCACAAAGTTGGGTGGTTGCACTGGACCAATTTGCTAGAGAAGGAAAACCATGTAATTAGTCTAGCATATTGGCTTATCAGCTGAAGAAACAAGTAACAAAGGCTCAACAGTCACCTAGAGGTATGCATGTAGATATTTACATATTCGCCTACATACTAGATGCAGTTTGTGCCCGACATGTGTTCTTGGGCTTGGAGTGGGCATGGTCACCGACGAAGATTGCTGTGAACACATATTTCAAGTTGTTGTTCGAATGTAGCTTCAAAGGAGTAATCACATGACTGTTTGATCATTTTTTCGCTCCTATGTACAAGATGATATTCGAACAGGATCCACCCTGCATGTCAAAGGAAGCAATAGAGGCATTGATAGGCATTATAGATTGGTATGCCTCACCATCTGACAATTTCATCCAAATGTTCAGTGCGAAGAATCCTCCACATGTATTGCCAAAGTTTTCCTTGGACGTACTTGTCATGCAGGAAGTAGCATATTACATCTCGACAGGTTTGACAATTAGACTGCATCGAAAGAAGAAGGCACCTTGGCCCACTCTTCCGTTGTGGATTGGGTTATATGAGATCCAAAGTATCAAGTAAGTGGATGTCGAAGCAAAACTGGTGAAGAAGTACCTGTTCGAACTCCAAAGCTACAATCCATATGACCCAAATTTCATTGTGAAGGATCACTGCACGAGAATTCAGTTCAACTGGATCTACGGGGCATTTCATTGGGACGAGAAGGACCCTTGGAGATATTGCTACAATTTCTCCGGACCCAATGAACTAGTTGGATTCGCTATGGAGTGGTTAGCAAAGTAGTGTGAAGCAACATCACAAAGAGCATCAACATTAGCAGTAGTGTCAACAGAGCCAAGCATACCCGTGCGCGACAAAGGGAAGAGGAATATTGTTGATCGCATGGAGGAGGAGAAAAGCTGCAAGTTTCGAGCAGATTCACTTGTACAGAAAGAAGCTATGGCTATAGAGGCAAAGAGGCAACAATGTGACAAGAGAATCACACGAAGGAAGAAGGACAAGAAGAGGATGGAAGAAGCAGAGAAGGAGTTTCATGAGCTGAGGGAGTAACTCCGAAAAGAACAAGAGATGCACAAATAGGAGAGGGAAGCGCAACAACATCAGATACAGTAGGGGGCGCAACATGTGCAAACAGATGAAGCAACACCCATACAAGTATTTGATTCATTTGAACAACTGGCATCAGGTGAACATGGTGAACCATCACATGGGCAAGACTTTGCTCATGAGATAGAACATGCACTTCAACAGTTGGATGCAGACTTGGAGTAGCAGGAGTTGGAACAAGATACTGACCTCATGCCTCATCATGAAGAGGTTGACTCACACGCTTCAATGCATCCAGATGATGAGCAAGTCTTGGATGACCAAGGAGGCACTGAGATCCTTGGTGATCAACCAGAAGAAGATATGCACAACATCTTGTTTGATGAATCCCAACATAGAGTTGTGCAGTCTCGCAGAGCGTCAACTCCAGAGGATCAAACATCTCCTGCACAAGTTGAAGAACAAGTGATCATGACTGATGTGTGCAAACATCCAGCTGCCTTGGCTGATGCAACCAGAGTGTATGCCAAAGCCACTAGCTCAAGCGTTCACTTCCTAATAGCTAAGAATGAGCGAATGGCGAAGGAACTACAAACGAACAAGCAAGGAAGAGACTTGGTGACAATGTCTTCCTGAGCTGCACTGAAGAAGGCAATACTAGATTAAATATTTTCCCTTGACACGGTTATGCGAGCATTGTACTCCAAGTTTGGTACTGTGCACAAGGTAGTTGTCCATCTCAATGGATGGCAGCAACGATGTGCTAGAACAGCACACATATTGACGAACGTGCATGCTGCTGTTGATGACATGCAAACATGGAAAATGAAGTACAAAGGAGCCCCACTTCACTTGACTAAGATGATGAGGGTCAATGTGGTTGAGCTGAAGGCATGCATCCAGAGTTAGATCTAGAATAATGAAGAACTCTCGTAGTTCATCACTAGCATACATGCCTCCCACGCACGAGTATTCAAGAGTATGGATGTTGTGGTGTGCACGCATACGATCCCATCAATGAGGACTCTCACACAAGCGAAGACAAAGAGGTAGGTCCGACTAGAGCTTGACTCGTACTTTGACGAGTTGATGCACATCGCCACCAACCCAAAATTTCCTATCAGTGCAGACATCATGCACAAGTATGTTGTTGGTCTAGACACATTGAAGACAATGATGCACATGCTTTCAGACGAGTTGGATAAAGGAGCCTGAGTAGTGTACCTGAATGCTATGGAGGCAAAGGTCAGGTTTTAGATGGATGTCACCATGGAACACACAGACACTATCAGAGACTATAGAGCTTGGCATCAATATGTTATTGTTGATCAACATGACGATGTTGAGGAGTTGGAATTATATAGTTGTCTAAGTAAGAATGATGTCTATTTTGGCTTGCTCAAGCCATTATGTTCACATGGGTACATGTGCATTGTAATGTTGAGTCATGTCAAGTGTAAGTCAAGTGTCAATAGTGGATGTAACAATGATAGAGTAGGTGAAGAGTCATGAGGGTAGTTGAACAATCAAAAAAGGGAATGTCAAGGGCCACCCCACCCTTTGCTAGAAATAGTCCCTCATAACTCATTATGGAGGCTTTTGGTTAACCAAGCTTCTGATAAGAGTATCTTGGAGAAAGCTTGGATAGTATTGTAATGCGCCTTGGCTTGTCCGCTACAAGCAGCCAATTCATCTCTTTATAGTGTTGTAAATAATACTGAGGGGGGGGTGAATTAGTATTAGCAATTTAAAATTTTTTCACTTCCATAAACAAATTTATATACGCTACTTCTGTTAATTAAACCTATGTATATACGCAACTATGTTTAGAGAAAACCACATATATCTTGTAGAATTTTAATTTAGTTAACAAATCTTAATCTGTGTATGAGAACCATAAAACAGTAATCAAGTCCAGTAAATAGTACATGCAATCACACACATGAACACAAGATATAAGGTGGAAACCCAATGTGGGTGAAAACCGCTTGTTGCAATTCGTCTCTATTTTCTTTTAATAAGAAACTTCTTTTTACAATATTACTGTACTGGTGCAGTCTTATACCAGTACGCAGGCTTCTACCTACAGAAGGCTACAACCTTCTTTCGTTCTCCAGCTTCTCTTGGAAGGGAATTACAATCCCCTTAGCTCTTGTACTAGCTAATGTACTAGTACGTAGGTGCTGACCTACAGAAGGCTACAACCTTCTCTTTTCTTCCAGGGACCACATTTCATAAATTTTCAGATTGGATCCATCAATAACATCAATCAAAAATCAAATATATCTGCATCAACCAAACTCCTTTGCACCAACCAAAAATTGAATCAAACAATCACTTCTCTGAATGCTGTAACCAGAATACAGTAACAATACCAGAACCTAGAACACTGCAACAGTAAACAGAAGTAGCTGAAACATATTTTATGAGATGCACACTACAATATGTAGAACCTACGTGCATACGCTGTTATATTAAGGCAAACCCGCTTATACACCATTTTGAATTACCAAACCAGCGTGTATACGCGTCTTTTCTATTCTAAACTTGCGTACAGATCTATAAAAGATAATTTACCCTTTTAAACTATTCAGACATCAGTTATACCCAGATCATCAGTTTTATAGACCAAGTCATGCGCCAAATATAACAGATAAAAATCACACAAAGATACTTCTCTTCAAGCCTTAAGATTTTGACCCATCAATAGAACTTATCCTTCTTCTAGCGCTCAGGTTCCTCCTTGATTCAGATCCAGCTATGCACCATAACCCAATGACCAATATTCTAGATCTTGCTCTTCATCAGATATTCAATCCTTGAGTTCCTGTGCCTAATAATCTCCTTCCCCTTTTATAGTCTTAGGCCTTACTCAATACCATGGTCCAAAACCACTTAGAACCAATACCTAGGTCCAAATACCTAGGTTCAACACTTCAGACGAGATACCATGGTCCAAAACCATAGGTCCAAATACCAAGGACCAAAAACCAGGTTTTCCAAACTGTACACGCTTTTCTGTGCATGAAAGTGCATGTATACGCATACACGCCTTTTGGTCTGTGAATCCGTGTGTATACGCGGCTTGGTCAATGGTAACCTGTGTATACCTCCTTTTCCTTTATTCTAAGAGCCTGTGAGCTTGAACTATCATGTGAGTGATTTTCCGAGTGAGTTGCCATCAGGGACAATACCTGTGCCATAGTGCCAAGCCTGTGTCATAATGCCAACAATCTCCCCCTTTGGACTTGATGGCAACCCCAAGTCACTCTCCCCCTTTGTCATCAAGGGAAAAGCGTTATGCTCCCCCTGAGTACATGCTGAAATCTCTGCTCTGCTCAAGTGTGCTCCCCCTGACTATAAGTAAGGTCTGCAAAAAGATTTTCTACAAGAAGAACATGACTCTATACATCATAAATGACCTTCCTATCACGAAAGACTCATACATACAACCATCCCCCAACCAAGTAGGGATATACTAAGATTGACTCATCAACCCAACCAAGTGGGGATACACCAAAAGTTTATACATGATAAGACAAGAACATTACATCATCCATCCCAGTGATGGTGGGGAAAAAAGATAGGTCGTTACATGACCTTGATAATAAAATAAATACATGACATAGAGACCAAATATCTAAGACAAGACTATGATAGTCATCAACAACTATCATCAGCAGCATTTGTCAATCACCATCCGGACCATCAACCATGATCTCCCTCTGAAATAGATAAGTGTAACCAACAAGATGATGCATCAACTACTCCTAGCTTTTGTCTGAGGTATTCAAATGTCTCCCTGGGTAGTGATTTGGTGAATATATCAGCAACCCATTCCTTGGGGGGAACATACTCCAATTTGACCTTTTGTTCAAGCACTTGTTCCTGGAGAAAATGATATTTGATAGGTATGTGCTTGGTCTTTGAATGCATGACTGGATTCTTTGAAATACTGATTGCACTTGTATTATCACATAAAATGGAGATAGGTGGAGTACAAGTGATTTGAATGTCTTGCAATGTTTGCATCATCCAAAGGAGTTGTGTGCAGCAAGATGCAACAACCACATATTCTGCTTCAGCTGTAGATATTGCAATTGAACTTTGTTTCTTGCTGAACCAAGATACTAATCTGGAACCCATAAAGAATGCACCACCACTAGTGCTTTCTCTATCATCCATGTTTCCTTCCCAATCTGCATCTTTATATGCATGACGTGTGAGATCTGTATCTCTAGGATACAATAAGCCATAGTTTTGTGTTCCTTGAAGATATTTGAAAATCCTTTTAATTGCCTGAAGGTGTGCTTCTTTTGGATTTGCTTGGAATCTTCCAACTATTCCCACTGCATGCATGATATCTGGTCGGGTACTTGTCAGATAGAGCAGACTACCAATCATGGATCTATAGGTTGGTTGATGTACTGCTGTTGATTCATCATTTGCGCCGAGGCTGCATCTTGTTACCATAGGGGTACATACTGGTTTCAAATCTTCCACGCCATATTTCTTCAAGATCTGCTTGAGGTACTTGGTTTGTGATAGAAAGATATCATCTTTGTTTTGTTGGACTTGTAAACCAAGAAAATATGTGAGCTCACCAAGTAGGGACATTTCAAATTCTTTCTGCATCACCAAAGCAAAGTTTTGACTGATGGCTTCTTCGTTGCTACCGAAGATGATATCATCAACATACACAACAAGTATTAGCAATTTATCATTGTCAATTTTTATATATAGATTTCTATCTACTGATCCTTTTGAAAAACCTTGTTGATGAAGGTATTTGTCCAGACGATAATACCAAGCCCTTAGAGCCTGTTTAAGACCATCGAGAGCCTTTCTGAGTCTGCATACAAGTTTTGGATCATTTCCAAGGATGAATCCATTTGGTTTCTCCATATACACTTCTTCTTCTAACTCTCCATTTAGAAAGGCAGATTTCACATCCATTTGATGTACTTTGAACTTTTGAAAGCTAGAAAGAGCAAGGAACATTCTTATGGCTTCAACTCTAGCAACCAGTGCAAAAGTTTCTTTAAAGTCTATACCTTCTTGTTGAGCATACTCTTTACAAACAAGTCTGGCCTTGTTTCTAATAAAATCTCTATTTTCATTCAGCTTGTTTTTGAATATCCATTTGGTCCATTATTATGACATTCTTATCATTAGATCTAGGAACTAATTCCCAAGTGTTATTCTTTTCAATCTGCTCAAGTTCCTCATTCATGGACTTGAGCCAACATTCATCTTTGCATGCTTCACTTATATTTCATGGTTCGACGGAGGAGAGCAATGCTAGATAGCTTGAAGCTTCTGTAATAGTTCTTCTTGTTTGTACACCTGCCTCTTTCTGCCCCAAAATTTGAGTCTCTAGATGGTTCTTTTGGACATACCTGGATGGAGTCTTTTCTTCTACCCTTATTTGTTCTTTTGGTGCCTCATAAGTTTCTTCTTCAACATTAATCTGATTTGATGTTGAAGGATAGTCCTCATCATCTTCAAAATCTTCGGTTTTTATCTGCTATGGATTGTTGCCTGCTTCATCAACCAACACATCAATACTTTCAACAATTTTTCCAAGTATTTTATTGTAACACTTATATCCTTTACTTCGGGAAGAGTAACCAAGGAGAATGCCTTCATTTTCTCTAGGTTCAAAATTACCAAGCTATTCATCAGTCCTTTTGATGTAAAATTTGCTTCCAAAAACTTTGAAGTATTTTATAGTAGGAGTCTTACCATACCAAAGTTCATGAGGAGTTTGAGTGCTATTTACCTGGACGTTTGTTTTGTTGAGAATAGTAATGACAACAAATGCAGCTTCACCCCAGAGGGTTGCAGGAGTTCCAGACTCATCAAGCATAGCACAAGCCATTTGTTGAACCATTCTATTCATCCTTTCCACCACTCCATTTTGTTGAGGAGTCCTTGCAGTAAAGAATTCCCTTCTTATTCCATGTTCTTCACAAAAGTAAAAAAATTCATCCGAGGTAAATTCCCCTCCTCGATCACACGTGGGGCATTTGATTCTGTGATCTGATTCATTTTCAACCAAGGCTTTGAAAGATTTGAACTTTTCGAAAGCTTCGTCTTTATGCTTCAGAAGTCCTATCCAACACATCATGGAAAAGTTGTCAATGAACAATATAAAGTATTCTTCTCCACGAGGTGACTTTTTCCTTGATGGACCACATAAATCAATATGGACAAGTTCAAGTGGCTTACTAGATGATCCTTCCTTCTCAGGGAATTGTGTTCTGGTTTTCTTACCAAACTGACATGATTTGCATATTGTATTGTCTAGAATTCTAATGTCAGGAAGATCGCGAACAACTTGATATTTGCATGCTTTCCTTATCTGAGGGAAGCTTAAATGACCCAATCTTCTGTGCCATAGCCAGTGTTCATCATTTTTTCTTAGATAGCATTGTTGTTGTCCTAAACGTTTGTGCCAAGAGATTGAAAATAGGCTATGGTTCTTACCTTCCAATAAACAAAGTTGCTCCCATCAAAGATTGGTGGCCTGATGGATGCCTCTTTTTCGTAGTTGCTCATAATGAAAGATCTTCCTTCAAGCAATCAAGGTTCTTCTAAAGGACCTGCTTTGATACCAATTGTTGGAAATAATACTGAGGGGGGGGGTGAATTAGTATTAGCAATTTAACAAATTTTCACTTCCATAAACAAATTTATATACGCTACTTCTATTAATTAAACTTGCGTATATGCGCAACTGTGTTTAGAGAAAACCACGTATATCTTGTAGACTTCTAATTTTGTTAGCTGATCTTAATCTGTGTATGAGAACCATAAAATAGTAATCAAGTCCAGTAAACATAATAGGCAATCACACACATGAACACAAGATATAAGGTGGAAACCCAATGTGGGTGAAAACCACCAATTCGTCTCTATCTTCTTTTAATAAGAAACTTATTTTTACAATATTATTGTACTGGTACAGTATTATATCAGTACGTAGGCTTCTACCTACAGAAGGCTACAACCTTCTCTCATTCTCCAGCCTCTCCTGGAAGGGAGCTACAACCCCCTTAGCTCTTGTACTAGCTGATGTACTAGTACGTAAGTGCTAATCTACAGAAGGTTACAATATTCTCTTTCCTTCCAGGGACCACGTTTTATAAATTTTTAGACTGGATCCATCAATGACATCAATCAAAAATCAAATATATTTGCATCAACCAATCTCCTTTGCACCAACCAAAAACTGAATAAAACAATCACTTCTCTGAATGCTGTAGCTAGAATAGAGTAACAGTATCGGAAGCCAACGAGAACCCAGAACACTACAACAATGAACAGAAATAGCTAAAACATATTTTATGAGATGTACGCTACTTCAATATGTAGAACCTGCGTGCATACACTATTATATTAAGGCAAACCTGCGTATATGCTGTTTTGAATTACCGAACCAGCATGTATATGCGCCTTTTCTATGCTGAACCTGCGTATAGATCTACAAAAGATAATTTACCCTTTCCAACTATTGAAACATCAGTCATACCTAGATCATTAGTTTCATAGACCAATTCATGCGCCAAATATAACAGATCAAAATCACACAAAGATACTTCACTTCAAGCCTTAAGATCTTGACCCATCAATAAAACTTATCCTTCTTCTAGCGCTTAGGTTCCTCTTGATTCAGATCCAACTATGCACCATAACCCAATGACCAGTATTCTATATCTTGCTCTTCATCAGATATTCATGATAAGACAAGAACATTACATCATCTATCCCAGGCATAGTGGGGAAAACAAGATAGGTCATTACATGGCCTTGATGATAAAAGAAATACATGACATAGAGACAAAATATCTAAGACAAGACTATGATAGTCATCAACAACTATCATCAGCAACATCTGTCTATAGAAATTTCATGAATAATATGACACTTATTCAGAGAGATTATCCTGATTATACACTATTTGCGGAATCATGCATAATACATAACCTCCTCTATGTTGATCATCAATTTAGCAGTATTCAGAAACAATAGCATGCGCACATTGAAGCATCAATAAGACATATCAACACAGTATGTACCGGGGGAAAGCATAAAGCTGAAAACCCCACAACTATCTGTATATTATATTGATTGAGATCATGTAATAGTACACAATACAATACTAGCTCCACTTGTTACACATAATACAACATAGATCTGAATCAATCACTGCCTCAAATCACCTCTGCTGCTTGCCTGCCTCCACTGTGCAATACCTGCTGAGAATACCACGAGAATGAATCTCCAAACTCGTATTTCCCTTGTGTGACACTACACAATCCTCATTGGTAACTCAATCCCATTGATTGTGCAAATCACGTGCACAACTATAGTCACAACTGGCAGTTGTCTTGCCCTTTCACTCAACTTTAACACTTGTCTCCATTGAACTGTCCATGCACTGAGTTAACTGATGTATTCTTCAATTGCTTTATGAATTAATAATTAGTGAACTAATTAATAACTAATTCACATCACTCAACATTAGTCTATTTTCCAGTTAGACTAACTACAACTAGTTCAACTAAGTCAAACTGAACACAACTCCATCAACTCCTGAT
>APFE030215018.1:214881-239381 GCA_000404065.3 Pinus taeda
GCCTTTCCATGGAGGCTGGACACAATGTGATCCCTCACGCCCTCCAACAGAATCCTTTGACACTTTGCTTTCTTCTTTTACCAATCCACGACTTGAGCAGCATCAGTAGGTTTTGGGACATCCGCTTCTATGAACTCCTTCAACCCATTATCATCTAACACTGCCTCCATCCTGTCCTTCCATGTAATATAGTTCGAGTTGCCCTCAAGGCATACTCCAATCGCAATCCGTTGAAAGACATTTCAACTTTGACACCAAGAAAACACTGCTGCAAATTCGAATTCCACCAGCTCAAAACTCAACCGCTTCTGATCTAAAATTCGTGAGAACAAAGTATTTCTTGTATAGAGATCGACTGTATGGGCATTCATCGGATATCTCACCTTCCAAAAGAAGGATGAATCCAGAGGCTACCTGGCCCGATTACAGACTCTACTTGAAGAAATAAAATGTAAATACTTTCTGAATAATAGATCCGATGATCAACTTCGCTTTGATATCATGTAGAAATCTCTTCTACAAATCAACCAACTCTGATACCAAGTAGAAATTTCATGAATAATATGAAATTTATTCACAGAGATTATCCTGATTATACACTATTTGCGAATCATGCATAATACATAACCTCCTCTACGTTGATAATCAATTTAGCAGTATTCAGAAACAATAGCATGCGCATATTGAAGCATCAATCACACATATCAACATAGTATGTACCCAGGGAAAGCATAAAGCTGAAAACCCCACAACTATCTATATATTATATTGATTGAGATCATGTAACAATACACAGTACAATACTGGCTCCACCTCTTACACACAATACAACATAGATCTGAATCAATCACTGCCTCAAATCACCTCTGCTGCTTGCCTGCCTCCACTGCGCAATACCTGCTGAGAATACCACAAGAATGAATCTCAAAACTCGTATTTCCCTTGTGTGACACTATGCAATCCTCATTGGCAACTCAATGCCACTGATTGTGCAAATCACATGCACAACTATAGTCACAACTGACAGCTGTCTTGCCCTTTCACTCACCTCTAACACTTGTCTCCACTGAACTGTCCATGCACTGAGTTAACGAATGTATTCTTTAGTTGCTTTATGAGCTAATAATCAGTGAATTAATTAATAACTAATTCACATCACTCAACATTAGTCTATTTTCCAGTTAGACTAACTAAAATTGCTTCAACTAAGTCAAACTGAACACAACTCCATCAACTCCTGATCCAACTCCACAGAACTCAATCACTGAAGTCCTAACTGAAGTCCTCCATGCAATAGCTCAAGTTAACCCATAGGAACCACACATTTCCTTTTGGCAGTTGCATGTGCCACATCCGTAGCTCAAACTGAAGTGCTCCAAGAGAATAAGATAATGTTTATAGTCCAAATATTATTAAGAGCTAATAATATTCGACTGTTCTATTTTTAGCCTGGCAGTTTAAAAATAGGCTCCGCCCATATGACTAAAAATAGAAGTCCATCTATTTTTACCAACTTGACCAATCATACACAAATAGCATCCTGCAACTCATAGACCATGATCCATATGTCTAAAAATAGACATAGTCTAAAAATAGACTTGTGCCAAAAATAGCCAGCGGGCCCACTTAGTGAAGGCGACTTCTTTCCACTAAGCTCCATCATCTTGTTGCATTCTAAACACTGTCAATTACCATCTAGACCATCAACCATGATCTCCCTCTGCACCTATCCCACTTGAATAAAAAACAACTGTGAATTTGTACCAAGATCTTCTAAGATAATGCCAACAATGCATTATTAGAAGTAGATGCTTCCCTTGGACCTGTGCCAAATGGTCTCTGTCAGACCCATATCAGACTATTTTCATCTTGAGTCTGGCCCACTATTTTTCTTCAAACCAACATATATGCGGCTGTATCCACAGAAAAGGGCGTATGTACGCGGTGCTCTTCATGAGACTCGCGTAAAATCACTTTTCTCTGAAACAGATAAGTGTCAATAGCAAGATGATGCATCAACTACTCCCATCTTCTGTCTGAGGTATTCAAATGTCTCCCTGGGCAGTGGTTTGGTGAATATATTAGCAACCTGTTCCTTGGAGGGAACATACTCCAATTTGACTTTTTGTTCAAGAACTTGTTCCCGGAGAAATTGATATTTGATAGGTATGTGCTTGGTCTTTGAATGCATGAATGGATTCTTTGAAATACTGATTGCACTTGTATTATCACATAAAATGGAGATAGGTGGATTACAAGTGATTTGAATGTCTTGCAATGTTTGCAGCATCCAAAGGAGTTGTGTGCATCAAGATGCAGTAGCCACATATTCTGCTTTAGCTGTAGATAATGCAATTGAACTTTGTTTCTTGCTGAACCAAGATACTAATCTAGAACCCATAAAGAATGCACCACCACTAGTGCTTTTTCTATCATCCATGCTTCCTGGCCAATCTGCATGTGTATATGCATGAAGTGTGAGATATGTATCTCTAGGATACCATAAGCCATAGTTTTGTATTTGAAAATCCTTCAAACTGCCTGAAGGTGTGCTTCTTTTGGATTTGCTTGGAATCTTCCAACTATTTCCACTGCATGCATGATATCTGGTTGGGTACTTGTCATATAGAGCAGACTACTAATCATGGATCTATAGGTTGGTTGATGTACTGCTGCTGATTCATCATTTGCGCTAAGGCTGAATCCTGTTACCATAGGGGTACATACTGGTTTCGAATCTTCCATGCCATATTTCTTCAAGATTTGCTTGAGGTACTTGGTTTGTGATAGAAAGATACTGCCTTTGTTTTGTTGGACTTGTAAACCAAGAAAATATGTGAGCTCCCCAAGTAGGAACATTTCAAATTCTTTCTGCATCACCAAAGCAAAGTTTTGACTCATGGATTCTTCATTTCTACCGAAGATGATATCATCAACATACACAACAAGTATTAGCAATTTATCATTGTCAATTTTTATATATAGATTGCTATCTGCTGATCCTTTTGAAAAACCTTGTTGATGGAGGTATTTGTCCAGACGATAATACCAAGCCCTTGGAGCCTGTTTAAGACCATAGAGAGCCTTTCTGAGTCTGCATACAAGTTTTGTATCATTTCCAAGGATGAATCCATCTAGTTGCTCAACATACACTTCTTCTTCTAAGTCTTCATTTAGAAAGTCAGATTTCACATCCATTTGATATACTTTGAACTTCAGAAAGCTAGAAAGAGCAAGGAACATTCTTATGGCTTCAAGTCTAGCAACCAGAGCAAAAGTTTCTTCAAAGTCTATACCTTCTTGTTGAGCATACTCTTTAAAAACAAGTCTAGCCTTGTTTCTAATAACATCTCCATTTTTATTCAGCTTGTTTTTGAATATCCATTTTTTCCCTATGACATTCTTATCATTAGGTCTAGGAACTAATTCCCAAGTGTTATTCTTTTCAATTTGCTCAAGTTCCTCATTCATGACCTTGACCCAACATTCATCTTTGCATGCTTCACTTATACTTTGTGGTTCGACGGAGGAGAGCAATGCTAGATAGCTTGAAGCTTCTGTAATAGTTCTTCTTGTTTGTACACCTGCCTATTTCTGCCCCAAAATTTGAGTCTATGGATGGTTCTTTTGGGCATACCTAGATGGAGTCTTTCCTTCTACCCTTATTTGGTATTCTGGTGCCTCATAAGTTTCTTCTTCAGCATTAGTTTGATTTGATGTTGAAGGATAGTGCTCATCATCTTCAAAATCTTTGGTTTTTATCTTCTTTGGATTGTTGCCTGCTTCATCAACCACCACATCAATACTTTCAACAATTTTTCCAAGTCTTTTATTGTAACACTTATATACGTTACTTCGGGAAGAGTAACCATGGAGAATGCCTTCATTTTCTTTAGGTTGAAACATGCCAAGCTATTTATCAGTCCTTTTGATGTAACATTTGTTTCCAACCAATTTGAAGTATTTTAAAGTAGGATTCTTACCATACCAAAGTTCATGAGGATTTTGAGTGTTGTTTAACCAGACGTTTTTTTTGTTGAGGATAGTAATGGCAACAAAAGCAGCTTCACCCCAAAAAGTTGCAGGAGTTCTAGACTCGTCAAGCATAGCACAAGCCATTTGTTGAACCGTTCTGCTCATCCTTTCCACCACTCCATTTTGCTGAGGAGTCCTCGCAGTAGAGCATTCCCTTCTTATTCCATGTTCTTCACAAAAGTTGAAAAATTCATCCAAGGTAAATTCCCCTCCTCGATCAGACCTGAGGCATTTGATTCTGCGATCTGATTCATTTTCAACCAAGGCTTTGAAAGCTTTGAACTTTTTGAAAGCTTCGTCTTTATGCTTCAGAAGTCCTATCCAACACATCCTGGAAAAGTCGTCAATGAAAAATATAAAGTATTCTTCTCCACGAGGTGACTTTTTCCTTGATGGACCACATAAATCAGTATGGACAAGTTCAAGTGGCTTACTAGTTGATCCTTCCTTCTCAGGGAAATGTGTTTTGGTTTGCTTACCAAACTGACATGATTTGCATATTGTATTGTATGGAATTCTAATGTCGGGAAGATTGCGAATAGCCTGATATTTGCATGCTTTCCTTATTTGAGGGAAGCTTAGATGCCCCAATCTTCTGTGCCATAGCCAATGTTTATCATTTTTTCTTAGATAGCATTGTTGCTGTCCTCCGTTGAGTATGTATAGATTATTTGGAGTTCTTATGCGTTTGATCACTATTGCTCCTGTATCAAGCTCACGAACAATACATCCATTTGATCGAAATACTACCTCATTTCCTTGATCACACATTTGACTAACACTCAATAGATTATGCTTTAAGCCATCAACATACATAACATTTCCAACTTTCACCTTTTCTTTCAAAAGAACAGAGCCTTTACCTTTCATGAGTGTAGGGGTGTCATTTCCAAATGAGACCTTCCTTTCCTTTTCTAAGGCACTATATGACTGAAGTTTTTCTTTATCACCTGTCATATGTTTCGAGCATCCATTGTTGATGTACCATTGATTTTCCTGTCCTTCTGCATATAAGACTATACCACATCTTTCTGGTTGGGGTTTTTTCTTTCTCCATGTTTTGGGACCCAATGAAGCTTTCTCCTTCTGAGATGTTTGTCGAAACTTACTCCTGCATTCAAAATCTTCATGACTGAAGTTGTTACAAATAGAGCATTCCATTTCATTTTCAAGAGAAAAAAAGCTATTGTAGGTTCTCTTCATGATCCCAGTCACACTCCTTTGATTTCGTGCTTCTCTAGTCATGATGGTATTGTAGGTAACACATTGAGCAACTTTGTGTCCAAAGTTATGACATGAGAAACATTGACCATTAAAGAAATTTCTGTGATTATCAAACCTACCGACCAGGTGATTGTAGTTTCCATTGACATTCATTCTTGAGGCAAATTGAGAATGATTTACCTGCGGTTGGTTGTAGCTCCTGTTCATCCTTGAAGTAGATTGACCTAGATTTACCTGGTGATCCACTTTATGCCTTTGCTAATGATTGTCAACTTGTTCACGTCTCCTTGCTGCATCAAGATAACTTTTGGAGGTGGATGGCTTCTATGCTTGAGATGCTTCTTCAGTATATCTAGGACCTGTCTTGATTAGAGGAGAATGTTTCACTTTGATAATCTCATCTAAAATTTCAAATCCTTTAACAAATCTAAGATTAAGAGCTTTTGTTTTCTCAATATCTTTTCTAAGTCCTACAATTTCACATTCTAAATTTTCATTGTGTTTTTCCTTTTTAGTAAGTTGGAATGTCAGAGTATCTATAATCATACTCTTTTCTTCTGAATAAATTTTAAGTTTAGAAATTTCTTCATAAAGACCATCTTCATCTATAGCATCCAAGAAATCATCATCTTCAAAAGCCATCAAAAGTATATAATCATTACCATGTTCATCTTCATCACTATTTGAAAATCCACCGCTGTCTTCATGTGTATAATAGCTCTTCTTACTTACGTTCTGTTTTCTGTTCCATTTAACTGGTTCCTTACCTTTATCAAGATCATCTTTATGAGGACAATTGGCTGCATAGTGACCAACTCTTCCACAATCAAAGCATTTGAAAGTTAGCTTACCTCAAAATATTCCAGAACCCTGTTGAAGGTTCTTGACAAAGTTTGATTCTTCCTATCCTTCGGATGTATGTCTTGAATCATTGTGTTCTCCTTTTCTTGAAGCTTTGAATGTGGCTTCTCTCATGTCTGATGGACCCCATTTTCTCATTTCGAAAGCAGTTAGAATTCCATGCAGCTGTGACATGGTAATACTCTAAAGATTCTGCTTTTCTTCTATGGTAGAAACTTTTGATTCAAACTTAGAAGACAAAGATCTTAGAACCTTTTCTACTAAAGTAACTTCTTTTATCTCTTCACCCAAGTTTTTCATGCGATTAACAATCTCATCTGTACATAAGAAATAATTAGCCACACATTCATCATTTTGCATTCTGAGAGATTCATATTGAATTATGAGAGATTGTAGTTTTGCATGTTTTACCTGATCGTTTCCTTCATAACTTAGAATGATCTTGTCCCATATTTCTTTGGAGGTTTTGCGCTGCATAACCTTGATGAATTCTGATTGAGATAGACTCCCCAATAGAGTATTGACAACTTTTGCATTTGTTTCATACTGCTTTTTACCAGCCGTATATGTAAGAGTTGTTGATGGAAATGTGTATCCTCCTTCCACGATATCCCAAACTTCTGTGCCAAGAGATTGAAGATAGGCTGTGGTTCTTACCTTCCGATAGACGAAGTTGCTCCTATCAAAGATTGGTGGCATAATGGATGCCTCTTTTTCATAGTTTCTCATGATGATAGATCTTCCTTCAAGCAATCAAGCTTCTTCTAAAGGACCTGCTCTGATACCAATTGTTGGAAATAATACTGAGGAGGGGGGGGGGTGAATCAATATTAGCAATTTAATAATTTTTCACTTCCATAAACAAATTTATATATGCTACTTTTGTTAATTAAACCTGCGTACATATGCAACTGTGTTTAGAGAAAACCGCGTATATCTTGTAGACTTCTAATTTAGTTAGCTGATCTTAATCTATGTATGAGAACCATAAAACAATAGTCAAGTCTAGTAAACAGTACAAGCAATCACACACATGAATACAAGATATAAGGTGGAAACCCAATGTGGGTGAAAACCACCTGCTGCAATTCATCTCTATCTTCTTTTAATAAGAAACTTATTTTTACAATATTATTGCACTGGTGCAGTCTTATACCAGTACGCATGCTTCTACTTGCAAAAGGCTACAACCTTCGCTTTTCTCCCAGGGACCACGTTTCACAAATTTTCAGACTGGATCCATCAATAACATCAATCAAACATCAAATATATCTGCATCAACCAATCTCCTTTGCACCAACGAAAAACTGAATCAAACAATCACTTCTCTGAATGCTATAAACAAAATACAGTAATTGTACCAGAACCCAACTAGAACCCTGAACACTGCAACAGTAAACAGAAGTAGCTAAAACATATTTTATGAGATTTACGCTACTTTAATATGTAGAACCTGCATGCATACACTGTTATATTAAGGAAAACCTGTGTATACACTGTTTTGAATTACTAAACTAGCGTGTATACGCGCCTCTTCTATGTTGAACCTCCGTATAGATCTATACAAGATAATTTACCCTTTTCAACTATTCAAACATCAGTTATACCCAGATCATCAGTTTTATAGACCAAGTCATGCGCCAAATATAACAGATCAAAATCACACAAAGATACTTCCCTTCAAGCCCTAAGATCTTGACCCATCAATAGAACTTATCCTTCTTCTAGCGCTCAGGTTCCTCCTTGATTTAGATCCAACTATGCACCATAACCCAATGACCAGTATTCTAGATCTCACTCTTCATCAGATATTCATGATCAGACAAGAACATTACATCATCCATCCCAGGCATAGTGGGGAAACAAGATAGGTCGTTACATGACCTTGATAATAAAAGAAATACATGACATAGAGACCAAATATCTAAGACAAGACTATGATAGTCATCATAAACTATCATCAGCAACATCTGTCACTTACCATCCGGACCATCAACCATGATCTCCCTCTGCACTTGTTCCACTTGAATAAAAAACAACTGTAAAGTTGTACCAATATCTTCTAAGATAATGCCAACAATGCATTATTAAAAGTTTATGCTCCCCCTGGACCTGTGCCAGATGGTCTCTGTCAGACCCATATCAGACTCTTTTCATCCCGAGTCTGGCCCATTGTTTTTCTTCAAACCAACATATATGCAACTGTATCCACAGAAACATGCGCATGTACGTGGATTCTCTTCATGAGACTAGTGTACAACCACTTTTCTCTGAAACAGATAAGTGTCAACAATAAGATGATGCATCAACTACTCCCAGTTTCTGTCTGAGGTGTTCAAATATCTCCCTGGGCAGTGGTTTGGTGAATACATCAGCAACCTATTCCCTCCACTCCAATTTGACCTTTTGTTCAAGCACTTGTTCCCGGAGAAAATGATATTTGATAGTTATGTGCTTGGTCTTTGAATGCATGAATGGATTCTTTGAAATACTGATTGCACTTATATTATCACATAAAATGGAGATAGGTGGAGTACAAGTGATTTGAATGTCTTGCAATGTTTGCATCATCCAAAGGAGTTATGTGCAGCAAGATGCAACAACCACATATTCTACTTTAGCTGTAGATAATGCAATTGAACTTTGTTTCTTGCTGAACCAAGATACTAATTTGGAACCCATAAAGAATGCACCACCACTAGTGCTTTTTCTGTCATCCATGCTTCTTGCCCAATCTGCAATTGTATATGCATGAAGTGTGAGATATGTATCTCTAGTATACCATAAGCCATAGTTTTGTGTTCCTTGAAGATATTTGAAAATCCTTTTAATTGCCTGAAGGTGTGCTTCTTTTGGATTTTCCTGGAATCTTCCAACTTTTCCCACTGCATGCATGATTTCTAGTCAGGTACCTGTCAGATAGAGCAGATTACTAATCATGGATCTATAGGTTGGTTGATGTACATCTACTAATTAATCATTTGCGTTGAGGCTGCATCTTGTTACCATAGGGGTACATATTGGTTTTGAATCTTCCATGCCATATTTCTTCAAGATTTGCTTGAGGTACTTGGTTTGTGATAGAAAGATACCATCTTTGTTTTGTTGGACTTGTAAACCAAGAAAATATGTGAGCTCACTAGGTAGGGACATTTCCAATTCTTTCTGCATCACCAAAGCAAAATTTTGACTCATGGCTTCTTCATTGCTACTAAAGATGATATCATCAACATACATAACAAGTATTAGCAAATTATCATTGTCAATTTTTATATATAGATTGCTATTTGCTGATCCTTTTGAAAAACCTTGTTGATGGAGGTATTTGTCCAGACAATAATACCAAGCCCTTGGAGCCTGTTTAAGAACATAAAGAGCCTTTCTGAGTCTGCATACAAGTTTTGGATCATTTCCAAGGATGAATCCATCTAGTTGCTCAATATACACTTCTTCTTCGAAGTCTCCATTTAGAAAGTCAGATTTCACATCCATTTGATATACTTTGAACTTTTGAAAGCTAGAAAGAACAAGGAACATTATTATGGCTTCAAGTCTAGCAACCAGTGCAAAAGTTTCTTCAAAGTCTATACCTTCTTGTTGAGCATACTCTTTACAAACAAGTCTGGCCTTGTTTCTAATAACATCTCCGTTTTCATTCAACTTGTTTTTGAATATCCATTTGGTCCCTATGACATTCTTATCATTAGGTCCAGGAACTAATTCCCAAGTGTTATTCTTTTCAATCTGATCAAGTTCCTCATTCATGACCTTGACCCAACATTCATCTTTGCATGCTTCACTTATATTTCGTGGTTCAACGGAGGAGAGCAATGCTAGATAGCTTGAAGCTTCTGTAATAGTTATTCTTTTTTGTACACCTGCCTCTTTCTGCCCCAAAATTTGAGTCTTTGGATGGTTCTTTTGGACATACCTGGATGGAGTATTTTCTTCTACCCTTATTTGTTCTTCTGGTGCCTTATATGTTTCTTCTTCAGCATTAGTCTGATTTGATGTTGAAGGATAGTCCTCATCATCTTCAAAATCTTTGGTTTTTATCTGCTTTGGATTGTTTCCTGCTTCATCAATCACCACATCAATACTTTCAACAATTTTTCCAAGTATTTTATTGTAACACTTATATCCTTTACTTTAGGAAGAGTAACCAAGGAGAATGCCTTCATTTGCTCTAGGTTCAAACTTGCCAAGCTATTCATCAATCCTTTTGATGTAACATTTGCTTCCAAAAACTTTGAAGTATTTTACAGTAGGAGTCTTACCATACCAAAGTTCATGAGGATTTTGAGTGCTATTTACCTAGATGTTTATTTTATTGAGAATAGTAATGACAACAAATGAATCTTCACCCCAGAAGGTTACGGGAGTTCCAGACTCATCAAGCATAGCACGAGCCATTTGTTGAACCGTTCTGTTCATCCTTTCCACCACTCCATTTTGCTGAGGAGTCCTTGCAGTAGAGAATTCCCTTCTTATTCCATGTTCTTCACAAAAGTTGAAAAATTCATCCGAGGTAAATTCCCCTCCTCGATTAGACCTCGAGCATTTGATTCTGTGATCTGATTCATTTTCAACCAAGGCTTTGAAAGCTTTGAACTTTTCGAAGCTTCGTCTTTATGCTTCAGAAGTCCTATCCAACACATCTTGGAAAAGTGTCAATGAACAATATAAATTATTCTTCTCCACGAGGTGAATTTTTCCTTGATGGACCACATAATCAGTAGCGACAAGTTCAAGTGGCTTACTAGCTGATCCTTCCTTCTCAGGGAAACATGTTCTGGTTTGCTTACCAAACTGACATGATTTGCATATTGTATTGTCTGAAATTCTAATGTTGGGAAGATCACAAATAAGCTGATATTTGCATGCTTTCCTTATCTGAGGGAAGCTTAGATGCCCCAATCTTCTGTGCCATAACCAGTGTTCATCATTTTTTCTTAGATAGCATTGTTGTTGTCCTCCTTTCCTTTTCTAAGGCACTATATGGCTGAAGTTTTTCTTTATCACCTCTCATATGTTTCGAGCATCCACTGTCGATGTACCATTGATTTTCCTGTCCTTCTGCATATAAGGCTATACCACATCTTTTTGGTTGCGGTTCTTTCTTTCTCCATGTTTTGGGACCGAATGAAGCTTGCTCCTTCTGAGATGTTTGCCAAAACTTACTCCTGCATTCAAAATCTTCATGACTGAATTTGTTGCAAATAGAGCATTCTATTTCATTTTCAAGAGCAGAAAAGTTATTATAGGTTCTCTTTATGATCCCAGTCACGCTCATTTGATTTTGTGCTTCTCTAGTCATGATGGTCTTGTAGGCAGCACATTGAGCAACTTTGTGTCCAAAGTTATGACATGAGAAACATTGGCCATTAAAGAAATTCCTGTAATTATCAAATCTACCAACCAGGTGATTGTAGCTTCCATTGACATTCATTCTTGAGGAAAATTGCGAATGATTTACCTGCAGTTGGTTGTAGCTTTTGTTCATCCTTGAAGTTGATTGACCTAGATTTACCTAGTGATCTGCTTGAGATGCTTCTTCAGTATATCCATGACCTGTCTTGATTAGAGGAGAACGATGCAGTTTGATAATCTCATCTAAAGTTTCAGATCCTTTAAAAAATCTAAGATTAACAACTTTTGTTTTCTCAATATCTTTTCTAAGTCCCACAATTTCACATTCTAACTTTTCATTATGTTTTTCCCTTTCAGCAAGTTGGAATGTCAGAGTATCTATAATCATACTCTTTTCTTCTAAAGAAATTTTAAGTTTAGAAATTTCTTCATAGAGACCATCTTCATCTATAACATCCAAGAAATCATCATCTTCAAAGCCATCAAAAGTTTATAATCATTACCATGTTCATCTTCATCACTATTTGAAAATCCATCGCTATCTTCATGTGTATAATATCTCTTCTTACTTATGTTATGTTTTCTGTTCCATTTAACTAGTTCCTTACCTTTATCAAGCTCATATTTATGAGGACAATTGGCTGCATAGTGACCAACTCTTCCACAAGCAAAGCATTTGAAAATTAGCTTACCTCTGAATCTTCCAGAACCCCGTTGAAGGTTATTGACAAAGTTTGATTCTTCCTCTCCTTCTGATGTATGTCTTGACTCATTGTATTCTCCGTTTCTTGAAGCTTTGAATGTGACTTCTCTCATTTCTGATGGACCCCATTTTCTCATTTCGAAAGCAGTTAGAATTCCGTGCAGCTGTGACATGGTAATACTCTGAAGATTCTGCTTTTCTTCTATGGCAAAAACTTTTTATTCAAACTTAGAAAACAAAGATCTTAGAACCTTTTCTACTAAAGTAACTTCTTTTATCTCTTCACCCAATTTTTTCACGCGATTAACAATCTCATCTATAGGTAAGAAATAATTAGCCACACCTTCATCATTTTGCATTCTGAGAGTTTCATATTGAATTCTGAGAGATTGTTGTAGTTTTTAAGCCCGTACAGAAATTACGTGCATACAAATTCTAAATCACAGGAAATATAAAAATGCGAGAGCATAACACATAAAACACATATACACAGATATTTCCCACTGGATCCCAAAACCGAGACTACCAGCTTGATTTTTCATTATGTTCCTTTCAATGTTACAATACATATTTATACATGCCAAAGCATCCAATACCATGAACTGAAAACCATCGCGTCCAAAACCATGGACCGAAAACCATCGAGTCCAGAAAACATGTGCGAAAATCATGCACAAAACCATAGGTGGGTCCCCCCAACCTAACATAGGGTTCAAAACCAAAATTTTCCGGGGCGTTGCCCCGGACCCCATAAACTGGGGTTACGGGTACCCCTCAAACCCTCTGTTAACTATGTGGAAAGAATATAACAAAACCCAACAATTGTCATTTTGCACGTTTTACCTGGTCGTCTCCTTCATAACTTAGAATGATCTTGTCCCATATTGCTTTGGAGGTTTTGCGCTACATAACCTTGACGAATTCTGATTGAGATAGACTCCCCAATAGAGTATTGAAAACCTTTGCATTTGTTTCATACTACTTTTTACTAGCCATATATGTAGGAGTTTCTGATGGAAATGTGTATCCTCCTTCCACAATATCCCAAACTTTTGTGCCAAGAGATTGAAGATATGTTGTGGTTCTTATCTTCCAATAGATGAAGTTGCTCCCATCAAAGATTGGTGGCCTGATGGGTGCCTCTTTTTTGTAGTTTCTCACGATGATAGATCTTCCTTCAAGCAATCAAGCTTCTTTCGAAGGACTTGCTTTGATACCAATTTTTGGAATAATACTAGGGGGGGGGGGGGGGGGGGTGAATCAATATTAGCAATTTAGCAATTTTTCATTTCCATAAACAATTTTATATTCGCTACTTCTGTTAATTAAACCTGCGTATATATGCAACTGTGTTTGGAGAAAACCGCGTATATCTTGCAGACTTCTAATTTAGTTAGCTGATCTTAATTTGTGTATCAGAACCATAAAACATTAATCAAGTCCAGTAAATAGTACATGCAATCACACACATGAACACAAGATATAAGGTGGAAACTCAATGTGGGTGAAAATCACCTGCTGCAATTCATCTCTATCTTCTTTTAATAAGAAACTTCTTTTTACAATATTACTATACTGGTGCAGTATTATACCAGTACGCAGGCTTCTACCTTCAGAATGCTACAACCTTCTCTCATTCTCCAGCTTCTCCTGGAAGGGAGCTAGAACCCCCTTAGCTCTTGTACTAGCTGATGTACTAGTACGTAAGTGATGACCTACAAAAGGCTACAACCTTCTCTTTTCTTCTAGGGACCACGTTTCATAAATTTTCAGACTAGATCCATCAATAACATCAATCAAACATCAAATATATATACATCAACCAATCTCCTTTGCACCAACCAAAAACTGAATCAAACAATCACTTCTTTGAATGCTGTGACTAGAATATAGTAACAGTACCAGAACCCAACCAAAACCCATAACACTGCAATAGTAAACAGAAGTAGCTAAAACATATTTTATGAGATGTACGCTACTTCAATATGTAGAACCTGCGTGCATACGCTGTTATATTAAGGAAAACTTGCGTATATGCCGTTTTGAATTACCGAACCAGCATGTATACGTGCCTTTTCTATGCTGAACCTGCATACATATCTATAAAAGATAATTTACCCTTTTCAACTATTCAGACATTAGTTATACCCAGATCTTCAGTTTTATAGATCAAGTCATGTGCCAAATATAACAGATCAAAATCACACCAAGATAATTCTCTTCAAGCCTTAAGATCTTGACCCATCAATAGAACTTATCCTCCCTCTAGCACTAAGGTTCCTCCTTGATTTAGATCCAGCTATGCACCATAACCCAATGACCAATATTCTAGATCTTGCTCTTCATCGGATATTCAGTCCTTGAGTGCTTGTGCCTAATGATCTCCTTACCCTTTTATAGTCTTCAGCCTTACTCAATACCATGATCCAAAATCACTTAGAGCCAATACCTGGATCCAAATACCTAGGTTCAACACTTCGGATGAGATACCATGGACCAAAACCATAGGTCCAAATACAAGGACCAAAATCCAAGTTTTCCAAACTATACACACTTTTCTGTGCATGAAAGTGCATGTATACGCATACACACCTTTTGGTCTTGTTATAGACATTTTTGGGCACTTCCACCCCAATCATAAATGTCCATAAACTAAAGGCTCCTAAGTCCCTAAAAGTGTTGCTTCACTGCCTAAAGGAACAAGGTCAGCTGATTACATCATCTCCCAGAAGTTCTCCACTAAAAACTGCTCATAAATGGTTAAAACTAGACCATACTGAAAACCTAGTGCAAAGGGTGCGATGCATATCACCTTCCCAGTGTACAAGGCGTGATGCATACTGAATTTCTCCTCTATAGGGTGCGATGGTCTGGAATGGACAAATGGCAGGGACAAAATGCGAGGTGGAAGATCAGGGAATCTTCTAGAAGCTTCCCCTCTGACACTTGCTTCTCTATTTTCGACCAGGGATGAGTAAGAGATCACCATTCTCCAAGTGGAAGCAGGAACTATCAGAGAGAGGACACTAATCAAGACCCCAGAAGATGACTCACCTCCCTTCAATCATCTATATATGGATCCCTCATCACAGAGATCCAGAGGTTGGAATTTTGTATCTTATAGAGAAGTGCCGTTGGTTTGCTAGTGTACATTCATAGTGTTGGGTGATCTAAGCTTTACTTGAGGTGAAGGAGGGCTTTCTAGCTAGAGGATGATGCTGGGTCAGAACATATGGTTGTAATCTTCTTGCTACTTTTAATCTTAATAAAGCTATTCAAGTTTTCCTCCATATTCTTGTATGTTTACTTATATATGCATTTGTATGGTTAACGCACATCTGGTCCTGTGTTATTTATGAATATCGATCTTTGTTCTTCGATAGTAGTATGTTGCTGTGATTCCACAGGTGCTCTTTGAAGCTGGGCAGATGATGAAGAAGCGGCAAAGCTTTATCAGGAAGGAGAGGAAAGCAAGCGCAAGACTAAGGTTGGTCTCCTTGGTTCCCCTCTTGTCTATTTTCATAAAGGAAAACGAAAGTAGACTTTACTTGTTTGTTTCTAAGATAGCTACTAGTCTTAGTGGGAATCACAACATCCGAGTGGACACTATTCCCGGTAACAGGTCTGTGAATCAGTGTGTATACGCGGCTTGGTCAACAGGAACCTGCATATACCTCCTTTTCCTTTATTCTAAGAGCCTATGAGCCTGAACTGTCATCTGAGTGATTTTCCGAGTGAGTTGCCATCAAGGACAATACCTGTGCCATAGTGCCAAGCCTGTGTCATAATGCCAACATGTAGGAGCAGGCAGATGTGGATGTAATGTTCCACTGTTGGGGCTAGCAGGTTTACATGGATGTATTGTATGATTGGGACTTACACTTATTTATATAATAAGAGCCAACACATTTTGATGCATATGTTTTTATTGTAGTTGGACTGTTCTGGTTTCTTAGCAATGTATGTTGTTTAACTTATGTAGTTGTGTATTAACTGCTTTGTGTGCGATTATATGAATCTTGTTGCAGATGTGCTGTTGGTTTAACATTCACTTTGGATTTCCGGCTGACTTGATTTCTAGCTTGTGATTCATCTTCGATTGTGTGTTCCCTTCTCAACTGAGTACTACTACAAGTTACAAAGGGTGCACTCATCTCATCCCCCATGTGTTAGAACCACTCATTCACCTTCCTTGACTCATTGCAGTGGTCACACCCTTGCTACTGACAGAGGTATCTTACTTGCCTCTGTGTGACATCGCAGTCAAGGCATTACCTTACGACCCACTGCTGGGACACTTACACCAAATGGTCTGAAGTCTAATTGGGACTTCTTACCGGGGAGATCCCCTTGACACTTTGCGGGTCCAGCACCGTCAACAGGTTGGTACTTGCTCCATTTGTTTTACAATGTAGAGTTTTTTATTGTTTTGAATTTATTTCGCTTGGATAAAAGTCTCCCCTTTCACTCCATCCTTGAAAGAGATAGATGCTCCATTTGGTATACTGGGTCCTGGAGCTCCTCCATGCAACCTTCATTTCAAGACTATGGTTGAGTTCCTTTGGATGTTGTATTCTTTGATCTGGGAAGAATCTTGGAACAACTTACATTCATATTGTAGACTATGGAATTTTACAGATATGCCCCATTTATCTTCTATGGTATGCTTTAGAATAGAGACAATGTCTGAGCTCCTTGTCAAAAGAGTAAATGTCTTCCCACTAATATTCTTGATAAATATTTGAAAGGTGTTATGATCCTTCTTTGTCAAAGGGTCATATTTCTTAAACCACATACATCATATGGGTACTCTTTTTGGAGAAAGAACCCATTTGCTCATAGGGAACAACACCACCATCGATTCCACCACCTATGAGATAAATTTTGTTTTAGAAGTTGGGGCAGAGGGAACAAGGGACTCGAAATAAATCCCCATAGGACACACTCATCGCACTGATCTCATGTTGGAAATACTGGGGGGGGGTGAATCAATGTTTCTTAGCAACTATTAAATTATGCCAGTTAAGATCATCAATTAAATTATAACACAAGATGTACAACAAAAAAATATAATTTTATTAATGAAGAACAATGAGGACTACGATCCTCTTATCAAAAACAAGCTCCAACTTGCATAACAAATTATTTTTCTTCTCCAAGGCTCCAACCTTGGTTGAAGACTGTAATCCTCACTTTATATCCAAGCTCCAACTTGGTCCAGCTGAGGACTCCAAGTCTCAATCAAATTCCAACCTAGGTAGTCACAAGGCTACAACCCTCTGTAAGGATTCCAATCTTCTAGGGCTCCAACCTTCTCTGTTTACTTTAGTCCTCTAAGGTGATTTAAATATAGCTTCAAGTCTTCCAAAATTTTCTACAATAAGACTTGAAAGTACTCTTCAATAATATTTCAATGATACTTTAAGGATGCCTACTCCGACAATGCTTCTCGAAGATCTCATCAATGAATTTTCAACATCATGCTCCAGATTTAGCTACACAAAGGCTTCAATGGTTCGCTCAGAAGGTATCTCCAAGGATCTTCATGTCTATACATGAATACTTCATAAGTATTTAATGATTGCTATAGTAACAAATCCAAGTATTGACAAGGATGTGGCTAAAATCTGCTCAAATAAGACTTCAAAAGGGCTATTCCAACTAGGTTTCAAAAAGTCTCTTCAACAATGCTCTAATAAATGCTTTAATGATATCTTTAACAATGTTCCAAGGATGCCCAATAAAGGCTTCAGGTTTTCACATTAAATGTAAAAATATAGCTCTAACAATGGTCTCAAATTTCCACAGTCAGTCTGCTTGTCCAATAGCTTCAAGTCTATGAAAATATTCTTCAAATAACTGCTTAATGAATGACCAACAATGAAGCTAAGAAAATCATCCTCCAAAATGCCAAGTCAACCTTCCAAAGATCAAGATTATGTTCTTGAAATTCTATCCATAATAAGTCTGAGATGTAGTTTGTAATAAGTTCACAAGAGGTCCGAAGATAAACCTTTGTCATAGCTACAAGACTTGGGTTCTATCACAGGAATACAAAGTATAAGAGCTTCAAAGACTTCACATTTAGCTTTATGATAATTGCCACAAATTTGAACTATAATAGGCTACAAGACGATGCCAATTTCAACCATATATTTTTGCCTCAAGACCAGACTTACAAAGGATAGAGTTGCCCTAGTTGTAGGGGCTGAAGTTTCACAAAATACGGGGGTGTGGGGGATGAGGATATAGCCTTGAGATTACCTCAGGGCTGAGAACAGAGGTTCAGTCTCCATAGAGAATGGTTTTTTTGTTTTGTTCGCTTGATTGAATAGATGATTAAATGGAGGAGTTTTAGATCCTATTTATTATTGTTACCATGATGAATAGAAATGTCATTTGGGGTTGGATGGTGTACATGAGCTGACCTGTGTAAGGTTTATACATATTTATTTTAATAATTTGTTTTAACTGTATAGGGGCCTCATAACAATGCATAACTTCAACAACTTCTTGATGACTACACAATGGCTATGTACTCATCAATTAATAATCTCCCATCTTCTATAGCAGCCTCTAACCTTCTTGTTATGTCCTTAAAAGTTGTCATGCTTAGTTTTCAACTATCCATTGGGATACCATTTACTTCCAAGCTCAAATCTTCACTCATTTCTTGGGTTTCTGCATATTTGACTCAAATGGGGGAGTAAATAATCCAGGTTCATCTATTTCCTCTTCCAAAGGTTAAGGTTCAAATTACAAGTCTTGTTGATGCCTAAATTTCATGATATACTTCAACTCTACTATACTGGATTTGAATTCTTACAAAGATGAACTGCCAATCTCATATTTCCTTGAAATTCCATTGGTTGTATCCTCAAGCTTTTTATTCTCTTTTTCGTCATTTAGTTTTTTGCCCTCTTCCTCTTTAGCTAATTTTAACTTATCAATCTTTACTGTATCAAGATGTGCAACAAACTCCTCGTCATAAGTTTTAAGCCTAAGGCATAATGATTTGCAAAAAGATCTCTCCAAGGGTGTTTTAGTTCATACAATGATCTGGGTAGAGAGCTTTAGAAGAGTCAAGTGATGGCAACCCTAACATGACTGTTCAATCCATGTCAAATAGTGACATTATCATAGATTTGACATCAATGAAAAATACCAACCAACAATCTCCCCCCCTTGTCATTAATGCCAGCTCCCTTGCGATAATGTTTTTCTTATCATCACGCTCTTGATCCTTCTCCCCCTTTGACATCAATGGAAAATAGGGTGTTCATTTTGACTTATTATTTTTTCCCCTTATCCTTTTGTTACTAAATTTATCCCCCTATCTTCGCCAAGGACAACTCCCCCTATAATTAATGGAAAAATAGAATAGAGAGAAAATATGTACAAGACAAATAAACGGTTCATTCCAAGTTCCACAAGTAGCTCAACCATGGGTCTTGTTAGTAAAGACCACAATCAATGACTACTCAACCTAGTATCCTAGTATGGGTCCTTGTAATAGAAGGTCGACTTGGTGACATGCAAAAGTCTAAACCTTCCATATAGTTGGGTATCTAGAGTACAATTTCCTATTGCAACATCTTGCCATGCAAATACAAGGCACAATCACTAGTTCCAATAAGAGAGAATTGACCAAGCATGATGTTTTCAGTAACAATCTTGAGAGGTTATCCTTCAACGAATGAAACAACATCAAAAGGATATCCACGATCTCCTCAAATGAACATGACTTCATTTGTCCAATGTCAATACGATTGATACCATGTCAACTAATAGCCATCAAATGACCTCGATATGTCATCGTGTCACATAAAATAGCTAGATGAATGTAGTTCATGTATGACCTAGAGGATCCTTCCTCAACCTCAATCAAGTGATTACTTGATGTCTTAGTAGTATTTATTGGGTAATTTAATTTTTGGTTAAATCATTTGTATTAAATGATCAATTCATGTTTTGTGAGCTCGTGAAGTATACATGCACTATATATGCTAGGTTATCAACTTATAATGGAAAAGAAAACTAGTTTAATTACATTGTGAAAATAAAACCTATTTATGAAGATATCTTAGTGAGCACACACACATGTTCTTTCTCAAAGGAATTCTCTAAGAAAACATCAAATGCAAGACTGAAATGTAAAGGAATTCAAAACAAACTATGCTAATGTGAAAGCTGCAAAACTTTATTCTATTGAACTATTCTATTGGACAAGAAATGAAAATTTATTCTATTGAGTCTTAAAATGTGAATTTATTCTATTGTACTTGGAAAGGAAACCTAAGCTAGTTGACTTGGAAAGAAAATCTATTCTATGACACTTTGAAACAAGTCTATTCTATGAATCTACTCTAGTGATTTCAAAGGCAAATTCTAAACTAATTTATTGATTAAAGAAAATTTGATCCATGAGAATTTTGAAAATAAAGCTATATTATAACCAGGAAAGAAATGAGATTATGCTACAATTTAAGAGAAAATGACAAGAATTGAAATTCAAGAAGCCTAAGAGATTACTAGTGTGCACATACTGAACCAAAACTTATCATAATTGTTTAAACATAAATCTAGGACTATGCTAAAAAGACAACCAAAGGATTTTTTTTTTGGTTATTTTTGGTCTTTTATCAAGCGCTTGATCTATAGAGAAGCAAATGGAAAATAAGTGAAATTATAATTTAAGAACATAGCATTAAAATGAAACATAGCGTCTAAATGAACTGAACAACCAAATGCAACATAGTTTACTCTAAATGCAAAGCGTGAATAAATTAAATCAAAGAAATGAAAGACATCTATACTATTCTTCCACGTCATTAGGGGGCCCTCCTGATGAGTGCGAGGTGTTGAAAACTTAGATCACAAGACTAGAATAGCCAAACACAATCATAAGAGTGCCATGAACATAACTTATATTACTCACAACGTATAAACAAAGTCTCCACAACAGGAAATGATAATAATACAATTCTAAACTTAATTGATTGCTTTTTCTTTCAAGACGAAGCATTTTTATAATGTTTTCAAAAGTAAACAACTTGAGGAATTATTTCCTTGAAACAATAACTGAAATCAACATCTAAGTCTATGAATCAAAATAGAAGTTTTGCTTCCCATGATTTGCTACTAAAGGAGCGAGTCATGAGAAGACATTTATTGACACATCATTAGCTTCAACATGGTCTTCCGATCTCGCTCACTTTCTAACTATCCTTGCTTACTTTAGTGATGAATCGATCACTTGATATTTTGTGAAAAACAGGTATTCCATAACCATCTTTACCACATGTTTGACCAAGGAGATACACTTACTTTGTGAGCTTGCATCTGAAACCAATAGGTGGAGCTCCATATTGATGAAATTTGGAAACTTCTCATCTGATTTGGCTAATCTCTAGCACGAGAAAACCTATAGAACTTTGGATTCAACTATAGATGTCAAACCAGTTGTAGATAGTGCACATTTCAGTAGCTAGAGTCTAGTTAAACCAATTTCATATATAAAAACATAGATTTTAAGCTGATGATGGAATGTTACCTTTTTTCATGCAATTGTATGACCTAAGTAACTCTTAATCCATAGAGAGATGAAATAGGATGGAAATATGTAATGAAATGAGTATAAAAAGGGAAGATAAACTTGTCAAAAAGAGAACAAATTGGAGGTTCAACATTCCCCCATGCCAGAGGTGTTGCATGTCCTGATGCATTTGAGAGTGACAAAATTTCAAAATTTGCTTAGAAATCCTTCAGATGCATGCCTCTGATTCCTAGATCAAGACATACAACTTTGGCTACATTTCTTTTGTCTTTACATTCATCAACCATCTTGGCTTTCTTAGCAATAACTTAGCTTGCAACCCTTTGATCCTTTGTCTGAGCACCTTATTGTTTTCTTTGAGCTTTTGATTTTTCTTATACTAATAGCACATTATGATAAGCATAGAGTCATTTTGAGATTTTATCACTTTTTTCTTGGCCTTTATGTGCTTATTTAATACTTCCAGTTCATAAGCCTCATGCTTCAAAGTTTTAATGGTCTCTTTATCTCTAGGAGAAGGAATACTTGCTTCTTGCTTGGGCTAATCAAATTTAGGAGTATCATCATGCAAGACATCATCATGTAATTCTAGTTCTAGGGGAGAATTTACCTTCTGTCGTGCCTTTTTCTCTAATGTATCAAAATAATTGTAAGCTTGTTGTTGGACAAAGTCTATTTCTGGAGTTTTCCTCATAGAGGTCTTTGGTGTCTCTTCTTCTGCTTAATTGTAAGCTTGTTGTTGGACAAAGTCTATTTCTGGAGTTTTCCTCATAGAGGTCTTTGGTGGCTCTTCTTCTGCTTCATCAATTTGTATAGTTTCAAGTGGACCATGACTAACCTATTTGGTCATGCTTCTTATTAGTCTCCTTCTCTTCCTCTCTTGTTGTATAGGTTTTTCTATCTCTTGAACATCTTTCCTCTTAGTACTTTGTTTTTTGATTTCTCTTTGTCCTTATTAGGTGACTCTGATTGCTTTTATTCGTTTCTGACTTTCTTTCTTCTAAAGTTTTCTAATTCATTCTTGTCTTGTCTTTCGATTTTGTTGCTTCTTCTTTGGTATTCCCTTTGAATATTTTGCATGCTTAATGAATTCAATGAGTGGAATGTTATCCTCTGCATCCTCAACATTCGAAACCTCCATCTCTGCCATATCATTTGTGGTCAAATTCTCTTTTTCCTTTGCTTCTAGCTTAGAAATTTACAGAAACCATTGTTTGGCTTCTCCTAGTTTTCTTGACCTCTTCTTCTTTTGCACTCTCTAGAAAATCATTCCTTACAAGGAAATATATCCAATTATCACAATTTATTTTTAATTGTGCTTCTACAAGATTTTTTATCAACCCATGACGGTATAAGGCACAATCGATGTTTCTAGAGTCCCTCTGAATGTTTAATTCTATCTTTTTTAATCTCCACATAATATAGTAAGGAAGATTTTGTTCTTTTCCTTTGATAAAATGTATTAAAAGTACAACATGGTAGAAGAGTAAGGTCCCATATCTCCCATTGCAAGTAAAGAATTTTTGTAACACCAACAATAAATTTTTCCACTTATACTTTATTGTAGACACATGAATACCTTTTTTGAAGTATGAGATGTCCATACCTAGATTATGAAGAAAGGAATTTCACTGTTCATATTTTAGCCTCTAATTTTTGAAGAAACTTTCACCGTTTTGTTGGAATTTCAGTTGCCTCAACGATGAACGACTCAATTATCTTCCGCTTAATGTGCTCAGTTTCCGTCTCTACTCCATTAAAGGCCAGGGTGAATGCTTATGTTATCTCAACTTCATGCCCATTAAACTTGTCGATGAACTTGAGCCATCCTACCTTCTACAATTGTTCTCAGACCTAAGGATAAGTGCAAAGGAAATTCACTCCCATAGGTTTATGATGAACAATAACCCCCATCATTGTGAAGGAAAAGTTTTGCCTCCAAATTTCTTATTTCGACAATGTATCAGATAGGAAAATGAGCAGCAAAATGGGTGGAATTCAACATTTGTAAGGATAAATAATATGATGAATGGACGATGGTGGTAGTATTGGAGTATGATTCTCATTTTTTAACTCATAATTTCCCATGATTTACTTGGATCCGATTCATTAATATTGTCATGGATATTGGGATTCTAGTTAATCATATGCGAGATAAGGAGAGGTTTTGATATGATGGAGTGAAATAATAGGAGTGTGAGATGTTAGGGTGTGGATTATAATTAGAGTTATTGAAAAATAAATGCAGGTCATTAAATTCAGAGGTCCATCTAAATATAATAATAAATCTATCAACTCAAAATATCTATAGTTTCACTTAAATGAAATTGATTAACCATTCATACAGTGTTCATATGATGCATACCTCATTTTTCGTGTGTTGATTTTCCTTACTTGCAAGTCCAAGATATGTCTTAGAAAAGTTGGCTACGGAATGTTGAATCAACTATAGATTGACAATCTTCAATTCTTTCAAATTTTGGTTGCTACTCAAGACTTTCTAGTGCTAGATGTTGACAACCACTGATGATGTTGATGATTGCTAATGTGTTCTCTTTAAAGGAGGAACAAATTCTTCAAAGAAATTTCATTTGAACTTGAAAATTTATTTTGGGAACAAGAAAGGGAATGAAAGAAATGGGAAAAAGAAAGAGAAATTAGGAAATATAACTTGTCAAGGATCCCTTGGTTTTCAACTAAGATTACCTAAATATGAATGCCAACAATGCTAGTTTTCATAACTATGTTTTT
>APFE030215019.1:0-28749 GCA_000404065.3 Pinus taeda
TATTTCCAACAATTTGTATCAGAGCTTGGTTCCTTCAATATAAGTCTAACAACTAGAAGGAGATCATGGAATACACCAAGAATAGAGTTCCTTTGTTCAATGGAAATAACTATGCACTTTGGAGTGGAAGAATGCACGTTCATTTTCTGGCACAAGGATACGAAGTATGGGAAATCATTCAAAAAGGCTTCACATCGACCCCGGATGAACAAGGTAAGAAAAATATGGTATATGATGCAAAGGCTAAATATATTATTATCAGTGGACTTATCGAATTTGTCTATATTAAGGTATTGAGTTGTAAAACTACTAAAGAGGTATGGGGCAGGCTTGAGAATATATATGAATGTCACTCATAAGTGAAAGAAGCAAAGCTTCAAATTTTCATGGCAAAATTTGAGCAACTCAGAATGAAGGAAGATGAAGATATTGTTGTAGATGTTCAGCATGTTAATGAAACAAAAAATATATTGGAAGGTTTGGGAGAACCTACCGATACAAAAATTGTTGTCTGAAAGATCCTCATAACCTTGCCAACAAGATTCAACCCAAAGGTATCTATCTTGAAAGATAGATCAAATCTAACCAATCTCAACATAGATGAATTGAATGAAATTATTACGGCATATGAAATGAGGATTGAAAAAGAGGATGGCACATCTCACTTAGAAACAATGTCTTCTGCATCCAAGAAGACTTGTAAGGACAAGCATACTCTGAAAGCAAAAACTTGTAGTTGTAAGGAACAAGAAAAGGAAGAAGATGAAGAAGAATTTTCAGATAAAGAATTTGCCTACTTCATGTGGAAAATGAGAATAGGTACGAGAAAATTCAAAGGTAAACTTCCATTATTATGTTTTGATTGTGGTGATGTTGGGCATTTTTCAGCCAAGTGTCCTCACAAAAATGAGGTTGTTACAAAGGGAAAGAAAGGTCCTAGGAGGTACAACAAGAAAGGCAAGAAGAAATGGTTTAATAAGAGTTTCTTCTCCAAATAATATAGCTCCTCATCTGATGAAGATAATGATAAAAAAGAAGAAATCAACAGAAGGATATTCTATGGCCAAGCACAATAAGCAAGAGGCATCTGACGAAGAAGGACAAGAAGAGATGTCTGAGGTTGAATTTCAAAATGAAGTGATCAAGGTTATCAAATAGCTCAAGTCCAAGAAGAATCAACGCTCTTGAAGATGAATTAAAGACAAAAAGGAAAAAATTCCCAAATCTTAAAATCAAGGTTGAAGAATACAAACAAATTTGAAGAATCGCTCAGTAATGAATTAAAGGAAAGAAACAAGGAAAGAGAGCCATTGGAAGCTGAAATAGTCTCTCTATGAAAGGAAGTAAAAAATGGAAAAACTCTTCAAAACTAAGCCAACATCTCAAAAGCATTAGAAGAACTCATTGGAAATCAGTGATCATGCAGTGACAAGAGTGGTCTTGGTTACAAAGAAAAATTTGAAAAGAAGTCAAGTCCTTCTATGACAAAAAAAGAAGATGGATATGGAAAATCTACCAAGCAGGTAGATCTCTTAGCTAAATCAAGAGATCAAGACTCGCGAGAAGAACCATGGAAAACAATTTCTCAAAGAATATTTCCTCCGGGGTATCAAACTATCTTTTATGGTCATTGTTATTCATGTGGAAGGTTTGGACGTAGAGTTGTAGAATTTCGCGTGTATGTTTGGAATGAATATAGTTCCAGGAGATATTTCATAAATGGATATTCCAAAACTCAACATAATATCAACAGATTTGATCATTTGAGAGATGATGTTGAATGTTACAAATTTAACAATTTTGGACATTTGGCTAAAGATTGCAGACTTAGAAGCTCTTCAAAGGAATTCTTGTAAAATCAGAATGAACAAGTATGGAAAAAGAAGACTGAAAAATGTGCTATCAATATCAAGGCTCAAAGCAACAAAAATTTTTGATATGTTGATAGTGGTTTCTCAATGCATATGATTGGAGATAAAAATAAGTTCATATCCTTGAAGGAAAAGAAGGATGGAACAATGTCTTTTGGAAATGATAGGTCTTCAAACGTCATAGGAGAAGGTGCGGTCACACTTGGAAGCAAGGATGCATTAGCAAAGGATGTGTTGTTGGTTGAGAATACGAATCACAATATGCTCAGTGTTAGACAAATGTGCGATGAAGGACACATGATGCTATTCAACTCTAAGAAATGTGAAATTAGGGAAGGAAATTTTGGAAAAATTGTGGCTACAGCAAGCAGAGCTCCAAATGACATATAAATTTTGGATGAAACACCTAAAGGGTGATTTTTGAAAAAAGAAGATGACATTTGGTTATGGCATAAATGAATGGGACATAAAAAAATTGGTCAGAATCAACAAAAAGGAAGCAATAAGAGAAATACCTAAAATTTCAAAACCTACCAATATGATATGTGAAACTGATCGGCACGGCATACAGACAAAATTTGAGTTCAAGACAAAGTAACACTTTATGTCACATCCATTGGAATTAATACATATTGATCTATGTGGTCTTATGAAAACAAAAGGTTTAGACAATGAATTATGCTTTATACTAATGATAGATGATTACACCAGAATGGCAGTCGTCAGTTTCTTAAAGAAAAAATATGAGGCATTCGGATGCTTCAAAATCTACAAGGAATTAGTTGAAAATGAAACCAATTTAAAGATCAAATGTCTAAGATCAGATAATGGCACAGAATTCATGTCAAAATCATTTCAGCAATATTGTGATGAAAATGGAACCAAAAGGCAATTCTCAATAACCAGAACACCATAGCAGAATGGAGTTGTTGAAAGAAAAAAATAGAATCGTACAAGAAATGGCTATAACAATGTTAAATGACTCAAAATTGGATGATAAATTATGGGTTCAAGCAAATGATACAGCCATATTCATTATAAACAGAGGTCTACTCAGGAACAATTGTAACATGACTCTGTATGAACTATGGAAGGGAAGACCAACTAACATCAAATACTTCAAAATATTTGCAAGTAAAAGCTACATCAAAAGAGAAGACCAAAAATTGGACAAGTTTGATTCCCATGTTGATGAAGGTATTTTCGTTGGTTATCCACAAAAAATAAAGGCTTATAGATGCTACAATCTAAGGCGAAAACAAATAGTTGAAATAATAAATGTTACTTTTGACAAAGATTATGTTCTAAAGGATAACAATGAGGTTGTCTCCAAGGGGCTTGAGGTAGAAGCTGTGAATTATGAAGAAGAAACTCCAGAACAAGACCAATCAAATAAGGAAACAACAGTCAACCAAGAGGAAATAATAAATTATCAGCAGGATGTACAAGAAACTTTTCCAAAATTTTTAAAATAATGGTGTCAAAAGAATCATCCATCAAATCTAATCATCAGCAACATAAATGAAGGAATTAGAACTAGAAGAATTCGACAGCTTCGTTCATCACAGCAAGCCCACCTTGCTCTTATAGCAACTTTTGAGCCTAGAAATTTTGAGGAAGATAGTCAAGATGAACACTGGGTAGTAGTTATGAATGAAAAACTGGATCAAATTGAGAAGAACGACAAATGGGAATTGGGTCCATGACCAAAGGATAAAAATGTTATTGGAACTAAATGGGTCTTTAGAAACAAATTGAATGAGAATGGACAGGTTACTAGGAATAAGGAAATATTAGTCTACAAAGGATATGCATAAGTAGAAGGAATTGATTTTGAAGAAAAAATTTCTCTCGTTGCTAGAATGGAAGCTATCATGATGTTTCTTGCTTATGCATGCTCAAGAAAAATCGAGTGTACCAAATGGATGTTAAGTCAGCCTTTCTAAATGGTGAATTGGAAGAAGAAGTTTACATTGAACAGCCCAAAGTTTTTCTGCTCTCTAACAAGGAAGACTATGTCTGTAGATTAAATAAGGCACTATATGGTCTCAAACAAAATCCTAGTGCTTGGTATGCTCATCTTGATGGATATCTACATCAACAAGGATTCAAGAAAGGAAGCACCAACAACAATCTCTATGTGAAATTGGATTAAGATAACCTAACAATTATCGAGGTATATGTGGATGATATAATCTTTGGAAGCAATGATGACATATTAAGTAAAAATTTTGCCACAAAGATGCAAAGTGACTTTGAAATGTCTCTATTTGGTGAGATGGCATACTTTTCAGGGTTTCAGATATCTCAGCAGGATAAAGGAATATTTATATATCAAACCATGTACATCAAGGAAATTCTTGAGAAATTCAAGATGGAAGATTGCAAGCATGTCCTTACCCCAATGGTAACATGTTGCAAGTTAAGTTTAGAAGATTCGTCAAAGGATGTGGACCACAGGTTGTATAGATCTATGATTGGAAATCTTCTATATGTAACAGCTTCTCGGCCAGACATAATGCAAGCAGTTGGTAAAGTAGCAAGATTCCAAGAAGCACCAAAATAATCTCATATTATTGTCATCAAAAGAATTATTCGATATCTTAAGGGAATATCAAAAATATGGTTTATGGTATCCCAAAGGAAATGATCTAGTTATCCAAGCTTATACATATTTAGATTGGGCAGGAAGTGTTGATGATCAAAAGAGTACCAGTGGAGTAACATTCTATCTAAGTGGTTGCATTATTTCATGGTTAAGTAAAAAAAACATTCTTCAATGTCATTATCCACAACAAAATCATAATATATTGCGACAACAACTTGTTGTATTCAAGTTCTCTGGATGAAGCAAAATTTGCAATATCTTCAAGTCAAGTTTTATGAGCTTATTCCCATCTTCTGCTATAACACCAGTGCCATCAGTATCTCCAATAATCCTATGATCCATTCCAAAACAAAGCAAAATCCAATCAAATATCATTTTGTTAGAGAGCAGGTCACCAAAAAGAATATCAAGCTTGAATATGTTGGCACAAAGGAACAAATTGTTAACATCTTTAACAAACCATTACCTCATGAAGAATTTGAGTATCTTTGCCAAAAGATTTTGATTATCCCAAGTTATCATTAGAATATTTCTCTTACCTAACTAAGTAGAAAGTGGGAGTGGAGGTGTGTACAGGGCCGCAGGATGACAATTTGTTGGGGGGGGGTTACCATTTTCCATTGATGACAAAGGGGGAGAGAACGTAGTAGTAAGAGGTGTCATGATCACAAGGGGATTACTTGTGTTTCCATCAATACCAAGGGGGAGATTGTTGATCAGTGGTTTCCATTGATGTAAGCCCAAGCAGCACCAGGGTCTAACCTAATATTGCATGGGCATTTGGACTTGACAAATCATCCTATTCAGAGTCAGGGATCTTCTATATGGATTCTACTCGTCGATATGTTTCCATTGATATATGACACACCACATAGTTCTTCATGGTTTGAGATTTATTCATGTTTGAAGATAGTAACCCTAGTTAGTGGACTAAAACCCCATGGGGTTGTGGCATAGCACTTATCATTGGTTGTGTTCATTGAATATTCAATAGTTAACATTTTTATGCTCCTAAAATCCCTCCAATTTTCACTTCTTGAGGACCCTCTTAACTCAAGACATTTCTATAAATAGTGACCCTCATATCCTCCTTTAGCAAGCACTTTTCAACGAACTATCTTGTGAGAAGACCTATGTAATTTTTTGGCCCTCATGAGCTTCTAATGCAGGATCTATTGTAGGGATGTTTAAGGTTTCATTGGTCTCGTTAGGGAACAAAATTATGATCAAGTTTGAAGGTCTATTTTGAAGCAAGTTTAGAGCCTTGGATTCTAGGCTTTCACTGCCTCAAATAGGTCATCATGGCATTTTCACTGTAATTTTTTTTCTACAAGACTTAAGGAGATGAAATTAAAAAAAAAATTGATCTGAAGTCTTGATGAACCTCATGACCGAATTTCATATCTTGGTTCACTATATTTTCAGAGATATGATCTGAAGAAGTTATGGTTTTTGCAGGCTCCCGAATTCCATGTCAAACAGGTAACCTTGGGAAGATCGTCATAAATATCTCTGAGTATTGGATTCAAATTTCATAAAAAATTATAGAAAGAGGATAGACTGTATTTCTTTGGTTATCGTTTTCAAGGTCGAAGGTCGAAACATTTACACATGGAGCTTCGTACTAGTTCGCTCTACTGAACCAGCCTAGAATCAGGCCATTGTGGGAGATTGGGCATAACTCTTTCTTGAAGAATCCAATCTCGATCAAACCTATGGATTTGGGAAATACGACTCATAGGGCTACCAGAGGACAAAATTTCAGACCTTGTAGATATGAAATTACATAGATACAATAGATTCAATATCGAGCTCCTAGAAGGTAAGAAAAATTATGCATTCAAGGATCACTATAGCAAGGACCACACATCAACCGTCAAGGGTAAGTCTACTACAACATGGTATGTATGATTAGTGTTTTCATTTGAAATTTGAGTATAATCTCTAACATATGTTTTTGCAGGATAGTGTAAGTATATTGTTTTATATTTGTTTGGGTCTTGTTTGTTAATGCATGTGAAGGAAGGATGACACTTTAGAACAACTCGAACACATACTAGAAGGACATGCAATGCCAAAGTACCATTACTTGAAGCAAGCATGATAGTACCTTAGTAGCTCAAGTGATCCAAGAAGCAATGTCAAGTCAAGTGTCAAGTCTTGTCAAAAATCTAGTGTTGTAAGAGAGTCATCATTGTAAATTTGTAAAAGAGTCATCATTGTAAGTTTGTAAAAGAGACATCATTGTAAATTTGCAAAAGAGTCATCATTGAAAGAGCCATTATTGTAAAAGATTCAATTTGCCTAGAGTCGAAGAGGCATTGATGGGAGGTATATGAGTCACTATTGGATGATGTCATGGTTGGGTTGCAGGTCATAATGTGATTGGGCGTTTGGTCAAGTACAAGAAAATCATTGAAAATCATATTACATTGTGGATCATTGTCCCTGGTACGGGGGTCCACACTCTTGTCTCACTATTGATCATTATAGGGTGGCATGGAGGTGCTAGGAAGGTGCATGAAGCCGCCTACATGTTGGAGCCTATGAAGACTTCAGGGTGGTAGGTTGGTCTAGGACGTTGGGGCATCCATTCAGTTGACTACTGAAGAAACCAAGGTGTTGGGGCATCCTTCCAGTGGGAGCTGGAGAAGAATGCTTTTCTAGAATTCTAGGAAGTTGTAACTTTCATTTCAGTTTGGCTTGAAGATTAAAGAATTTATTAGAAAAGCGTTCGGTGGTTTTTGACCCGAGGGGGTTTTCCACCTAAAATTCTTGTGCCTATTGTGTTCTTTTGTTTACTGTTGTTACTGGATAAACATTAATAAAAATTTGAATATTAACTAATGCTCTAAAAATATTTAAAAGTGTTAATTTCTAAGGAATACAGATTCACCCCCCCCCAGTATTTCTAACAATATTCCTTTGTAGACACATGTTTCAAAAAAAAAAAAAAAAATTGATTAAGGTTGTCTATAGCAATAGGAAGTGATCAAGAAGAAATATGGAGTAATTGAACCAAAATGACCTCTGATTTTGAAGGTAGAAAATCACGATCTATTTCTTTATTTATGAGGCATTCATGTTGGCCTAATCAGACAAGGTCTTTAACTGCAATATAGGCCTCATGATTTGTAAGGCTCAAAGAAAGTGTACTGCACTAAGATTTCATTATAGCATGGTCCTTGCATTTTCTTAATATTTTTTGTCTTTCAATAGTTATCAATGAAGCATTAATATTGTTTATGTGTTGCCTTACAACGTTCCTTTGCAACACCTGTGCAATTGCTAGTTATTTATAATATAATAAAATAATTAATTAATTAGAAGTAGAATGAGAATTTAATTATAACTATATATAAATAATACAATCAAATTAATAAATAATTATAAACAATATGGGGTTAGTGTAATAATAATAAAATTCCAATTATATTATATAAATAATAAAATAAATTACATTGAACAGTTAAAAATATATAATAATAATAAAATCATATTATAATATTAATATCAATTAATATAATACGATAATCTATAATACTTATAATGATATTTATAAATTTATTTTATATATTATAAATCAAAGTCTTTATGATAATAATTAAACAAGGGATTATTAATATTATAAACCAAAGGCAATGTAAACCTCAGGGAATAATATTAAACCCAAAGGATTAATATTATAATCTGAACGAAATAATAAACCCAAAGGATTTATATTAAACCATATGATTAATGTAATAAACCTTATGAATAATATTATACCATAGGAATATGAACCCTTGGACTAATAAACCTAAAGGATCGATATTATAAACCCAAGGGATTAATACTAAAAACCCAAGAAATTATAAACACAAGTGAATAATATTATAAACCCAAGGGATTAATGTTATAAACCCTAAGATAAATATTATAAACCATAAAATAAATATTAAACTCTAACATTAATATTATAAACCTTAGGATTAATATTATAAACCCAATGGATTAATAAACGCAAAGGATGCATATTAAAAACCCAATGGAATAACATTATACCCTAGGATTAATATTAAACTATAGCAATGTAAACCCCAAGATTGATAAACTCAAGGGATTAATATTAAACATTAAGTTTAATATTATAAACCTTATCCTTAATGTTAAACCTAGACATATAAACCCTATTACTAATATTAGAAACAATAGGATTAATATTTTAAACTCAAGAGATTAATAAACCCAGGAGATTAATATTAAAAACTTGAGGGATTATAAACCCAAAGGATTAACATTAAACCTGTTGATGGTGTTGGACTCGCCAACATGTCAAGGGCTCTCCTCGGTAATAAGTCCCAACTAGACCTTAAATTGTTTGGTGTAGGAGTCCCAGTAAGTGGGGTAGTAGGGTATCGCCTTGACTGCAGTTGTGTGCAGAGGTGAGTAAGATGTCCTTGTTGGTAGCAAGGGTGTGACATGTACAGTAAGTCAAGGAAGGTTCATGAATGGCTCTAATACATGGAATGGGGGAATGAGTACATCCCTTGAAACCTCTGGTAGCATGTAGCTTGAAAGGGAACACATGAACAACAAAACATCACAAGCTAGAAAGTAGGTTAGCCAACTATCCAAAGTGATGGTTATACCAACAACACATTTCGATAAGATTCATACAATAATATACAAAAAATTCCATACATACATGCGTAAACAACAACTACATATATCATTAGAGTAACCAAGATAGATGAATTACAATGACAACATATGCATGAAATGTGTTGGCTCTATTATATTAAGAAATTGAAAGATCCAATCATACAGACAACTATGACCAAACACTAGTCCCGACAGCGGAATGTTATAGTCACTACCACCTACTCCTCCAAAGAGATATACTATCTCTACACTGTGGATAAGCCAAGGCTCGTTACAATACACTCCAAGATTTCTCTAAGTTACACCTAAAGGAAGCTTGGCTCCCAAAATCCTGTACAATGAGTTATGAGGCCCTATAAATAGCAAAGGGTGGGGTGACCCTTGACATTCCCCTTTTTAACTCTTCACCTACCCTCATGACTCTTCAACTACTACATGATTGTTACATCTACTACCTACACTTGTTCTTTCATTGTTACAAGATGTTATATAACAATCTGTACATGTACCTATGTGAGACAAAATAGGCTTGAGTAAGCCATTCAATACATTACTAAGACTCGAAAAGCTATGGGAATACCAACTCTTCGACATCCTCGTGATGATCGACAGTGGCAAACTGATGCCAAGATTGTTAGTTTGTTATGGTGTCTGCATGCTCAATGGTAACATCTTGTTGAAAGCTCACGCTTACCTCCGTTGCATCTGGGTACATTGATTTGGAACCTTTATCCAACTCGTGTGATAAAATTCGCATCATATTCTTGAGTGAAGCCAGACCAGCAACATACTGATGCATAGTGTCTACACTGATCTCCAAGACTGCGCTGGTGGCTACGCGCATCAACTCATCAAAGTACATGTCCAGCTCCAGTCGGACATAGTTCTTTGACTTCACCTCGGTGAGTATGCCAATCGATGGGATCGTGTGCATGTGCACAATGACATCCATGCATCTGAACACCTGTGCATGTGTAGCCTGCAAACTAGTGATGAAATGCGGGAGTTCCTCATAGTTTCGGATTTGACTTCGGATGTGTGCCTTGAACTCAACTGCCTTCGGCTTCATCATCTTCGGCAAGTGCAATGGGGCTCCTTTGTACCTCGTTGTCCATGTTTGCATGTGATCGACAATAGTGTGCATAGTTGACAGGATGTGTGCTCTCCTGGCATAGCACTGCTGATAATCGTTGAGATGGAAAACTGACTTATGCACGGTGACAAATCTAGAATACAATGTCCACATGATTGTCTCAAGGGATGATACTTCATCTAAAATCGCTCTCTTCAACTCTGCTGTGGAAGATGATGTAACCTATTCTCCTTCCTATTTGGCCTCTTGTAACTCCTTAGCCATACGCTCGTTCTTAGTTATCAATAATCTAACATTCGAGCTGGTGGCTTTGGCATATACTTTGGTAGCATCGGCCAATGCTTCTAGATTCTTGCGCACATCGGATACAATCACTCATTCTTCAAACTACGAAAGAGATATGTGGACGTCCGGAGTAGGCACTCTACACGACTGCACAACTTTGTGTTGTGACTCGTCGAAAGATATGTTGTGCATCTCCACCTCTAGATTGTCTTCAAGGATTTATGTGTCTCCTTGATTGCTAGGTACTTTCTCTGCTTCCAGATATGGTGAAGACGGTGGGGTAACCTCTTTGTTCTGAGGCATGAGGTCAATATCTTGATCTGACTCTGGCTTAACCATATCCGTGTCCATCTTCTCTAGCATCTATTCAATCTCTTGAGCTAAGTCCTCCTCCTGTGACTACTCACCTTGTCTACTATGTACCAGCTACACAGATGATTCTATAACCTGTATGAGTGTAGTTTCATCAATCTGTGCATGTTGTGCCTCCTGGTGTACATGTTCCTACTATGCTTCCTTCCCTCTTCTGCGCAACTCCTTTTCTTTCCAAATTTTATGCTTCAACTCATTCAACTCCTTTTCTATTTCCTCCATCCTTTGTTTCTCTCTTAGCCTTTGTGAGATCCTCTTGTCACCTCTTAGCCTTAATCTCCAATGTTGCTTTCAACACAAGTGGATCTGCTTTGAACTTGCAGCTTTTCTCTACCTCTACGTTGTCAACAGCCTTTCTCTTGTCTTTGTCACACGCAAGTCTGCTACCCTCTGTTGTTGCTAATGATGTTGCTCGCTCAGATGTTGCTTCCCTCTTCTTTGCTAACCACTCTACAGTTATGCCAACCGGTTCATTGAGCCTGGAGGAGTTATAACAATATCTCCATGGGTCTTCCTCGAGCCAATGACATGCGCCATGGATCCAAGGAAATTGCACTCTCGCACAGTGGTCCTTCACCAAGAAATGCGAGTCATACGGATTGAAACTTCTGGTGCCAAAGGTGAATCTCTTGAACTCCTCCATCTCGGCCTCAGCATGCTTGAGATTTTGAATCTCATACAACATAATCCATAAAGGAAGAGTGGTCCAAGGTGCCTTCTTCTTCTTGTGCAGTCTCACTGACAACCCTGTCGAGATGTGATACGATACTTCCTGCATGACGAGCTTGTCCATGGAAAACTTCAGTGAAACATGCAGAGCCTTCTCCACATTGTAAATTTGTATGAAGGTGCCAAGGGGTGAGGCATACCAATCTTCTATGTCAATCAATGCCTCCATCACTTCCTACGATATGCAAGGTGGATCTTGCTCAAACATAATTTTGTACATCGAGGTGACAAAGTGGTCTTACAACTGTATGATAACTCCGTGGAAGTTGCATTCGGAGAACAATCTGCAATAAGTGTGCACAGAGGTTTCCGAAGGTGTCCATGCCAAACCCAATCCTGGGAACTGTTGATGGGCACAGACTTCATCTAGATTGTAAGCGGACATGTATATCTCTGATTATTGGCCCTTAGGTAGATGTCGAGCTTGTGTCACATGTTCCTTCAATCTGAGAGCCAACATGTCAGACTAGTTGCAAGGTCTTCCTTCGCTGGCCAGTTGGTCCAATGTAATCACTAAACTCTGCGGGAAGGTCTCTATGCTTTCTTGGATGTATAAGTGGCATGAAAAGATTACCAAGTAATGATATGCCTTCCATGGTATCTTCATCTTTTAAATGTGGTTGGTTGTTGTCCTAAACTTGGCTAGCTCTTTCACCCAGCTCTTCAAGATATCTCTTGAGTTTTCACTGTTGTTAGGTCTACTGAAGGGTTTCTCCATTATGATCACCGGTTGTGGCAAGTGATACATCTCCCGAAATTCCTTCACCCTAAAGGTAGAAATTTGTGTTCCACTGGAAATTCTCAACACCATTGTCTTGGGATCAGTATGCGAGACAATCCTGTGGATCATATCCACATGGAAATGCGGGATACCTATATGCAATCTGACATAAGCCAGACTTGTGAATGTTGACATCGACCCTGCGGTCTTCCATATTTTCCTCAAATGTGCCTGAGAATCTCTGAATGATGTCCTACAATTTCATCTTTATATCTTTGTCTATGAACAATTTGGTGTCTTCGTAGATAGCCAAGCTCATAGAAACTTGTTCAACTATATCTCCAATTGCACTTTCAACGGTGTCCTTTAACCCTGCTCTCTTGGAGGCCATCGAACCTGAAGTGTTGAGAGACGGACGAACACCTGTGATACCTAGAGACACAACAACACTCATGGAAATAAATCCATCAGTTGAAAACCAAAAGAAACTTGGGGATTGACATGCAACATACCCGAGTGACTGACTGGGAAGATTGCACAATTGTCACCAGGAGGCTGGGAGACTAACTGCCAAAATTGTGCAAGGCACAGTCTGGGCTATCAAGAGGCTGACTGGCTGCTATAACTACATAATTCATAGTCCATCCTGGCCTACTGAGGACTGAAACTACACAATGTGCAATTTCAATCAGCAATGACATGCAAACCCAGCAACTGCATTGCGCAATTTCTGGGGCCAGTAAGGTACTACCTCCCAGAATTGTGCAAAGAAATCCTAGAGGCCAATCTTGGACTAGTTTTGTGAAATTTCTAGAGGGAAGGCATATCCTTCACTCTCAAAAATGTGCATTACTAGCCGAGCAAGGTAATGTCCGAGCCAAGGCAGCCCAAACCCGCTGACGGGCAACTGAAAACATGAAAAGTTCTTAATGCATGGAGAAGCTAAGTGTAAACAAGAGTGAATGATAATGCATGAAAACAATGAGTGCGGGATTCAGAAAATAGGAAAACAAGCATGTGTGTGAAGCGAGTCACCACAACGGCAACTGTCAATGCAAAAACAGTGTCATGAATGCAACAACAGTGAGATGCAATGAAAAACTGTAAACATTTCTTCTACAAGCTAACAAGCATTAAAATGACAGCAAGGGTTCAAAAAAACCAAGCAAACAACATTCAAACAATGTGAAATACAAAAAGCGACAAAAAAGCAACAAAATACATGAAAAGCAGACTTACACAGAAAAGGTTGAGTTGAATGTGCCTAATGCTCCTATATGTGATGTGGGATGTCAGAGCTCCAAGATTGATGTGATGAATGAGCTCAGAAGCATCAAATAAATAAGTTTGATAAGATTGACGCTTATGATGTGCATGCCACAAATCTAGGAAAAAACAACACTTGGTGGGAGGTTTCTAAAACGGGTTTGTATGTAACCTCGAGCCGCTAAAAATGGATCCCTAAAATCTAGGAGTGATTTTTTATTTTTCTTTTTTTTTCCTTTTCAGAAAAGACAACCCATGCATGCAAACTAAGATTGCTCAATCCTGGAGGGGACCGGTCAACCTAGAAGCACATGCAATAGTATGCAAGCCTGGGAAAGACAATTGTGCAGTTTCTGGGTTGAGAAAGACTGGATGTCCCTCTTGCATTGTGCAATTTCTAGACTAAATCCCTAGCTATCAGTCAAAATTGCGCATTTTCAGAGGTGAAGCGCAATGTTGGACTGAATTGCACATTTTCCAGAGGGAAGGCTACCTAGCTGGATTGCGCATTTTTCGAGCCCAGCAGGTAGCCTAGATGGATTGTGAAATTTCTGGAGGGAAGGCTAGTTCCCCTCCAGAGTTGCAGAATTTTCTAGGTGAGCACCTCAGCCAGAAAAATGACTAAGTCCGGAATGCCAGCCTATAGGTGGGAGGTAAACAAATTGACCAAGACATGCTAGTAAGCCACTGAAACTCAGCTTAAGCCTATCTACTTGGACAATGAAAGACATGTTGTTAAAGACAGTTGGTAGGGAGGCTCCAAAACGAAGCTAAGGAAAAAATTTGGAGGGTGGTTGTAGCCATTACAACAATTGGTGACACACTAGTAGAAATATAGCTCTCTGAATGGATCTTGTTTCGTGAAAAGTAAGTCTAACTCCTCCAGAAGTATTGTTCGATTCTTAGATCATCTTGGTTTCCACACTAGCTTGATTGAAAGTTGTAGAACATGCCATGCTCTTGGTCAGTCAACACATATTCCAAGCCAATTCAACACAATTGTTTCGATTGGGGATGAGGGGTATATTAGTACACAAGTAATATGATAGTCAGAGTTTAAGTTTCATCTTTCATGTTGCTTCGCTTCCAACAGGCTTGAATAGTACCCCGACGAAGTCATGCAAGAACACAAGCATTTCTCTACTGCCAACGAGCCTAGTCAGTACCCTGGTGGAGTTACTTGCACCACCTCTCTATGTAGGAAGCCTTTCTCTTCTTTTCACTTATTCATTTTTCAAAAAAAATCACATTTTCATTTTTCTATTTTCCATTTTTCAATAACTATGCATAACACTTATTTATTTCAGAGGCAGAAGAGGAATCTCAACTTATTGAGAGAATAAGATATTTTTCCTTTAGAGAAGTATTTTGTATATACCTCTGACATACGGGTTAATGTTTTCCCCCTCACCTTACTCTACTTGACTGAGTTGACAAGGGTTAACCCAAAACAACCGATTAGATTAGGTGGTACTAGTTAGCACGCAAGCATTGTGTTTTCATCAAGGTTCACTTCGAATAGAAATTATTTTCCATTGGTGTATCATTGATTGAAGACAACAATCTCTACATAAAGATACAGGACAATAGATAACCAAGTATTGATAACTCCACGACTCCTCTTCTACTTTACCCTTCTTGTTTCAAGAGTCGTGCATAGTTTCATGCAAAACTAACCTACAAACATAGACAAGAAAACAAACAAACAAGACAAAGAGCAGAAGAAAATGCGAAAGCAATGCAAGTAAGCAAAGCAAGCAGGAAAGCAACCAAACAACAAAGCAAGGAAGCAAACATGCATGCAAGAAAACAAGACAAAATCAAACACTACTCCTACTCATAGGCTAACAGTGCATGGGCCTGCTCAAGCAAAGTGATACTTCCAACGTAGCCATCGGTGCATTGGTTGACCCATCTTGGTGAAGGCATGGTTCATGAACAACATTGTCAGGCGAACCAGCAAACATGAAAGATATAACAATGAATAAAAACACACTATGTGTTTAAATGCGTCAAAAAAAAAGAAAAAAAGTGAAAGTGGATGACATGCACTCTGTGGACTTACCATAGTGTTGTGATACACTGTGTGTAGATATTAAACATATGCACTCTCTTGACTGTGACATGCAAGCAAACGCGATAAACATAGACAACTTGTGTCACGCAAGTGTTCTTGTTGTGTAAGATTCCTCCAATCCATGAGCAATGGGATCATGTAGTTCGAGTGGAGGAAGTGAAATTTGTGTGTTGGATTGATCTTCTATGCATACAGATGAGTGATGAGGAGCCTTGGGTGTTTCAATAATTTCCTAATCGAAAGTGAAACCAATCTTAGGACAGCGAGGGCTTGACATAACCACCATCTCGGGCTGAAGTGCCTTGACTATCTGTGGGGCTTCAACTTGGTCAAAAGATAGATCATCATAAACAGGTGGCTTTGAATGATCAACGGCAACGATAGAATCATCATCGTGATCGAATAAAATAATAAATGGATCATGATAGCTACGATCAGAAAAATCAATGATTTCATCAACATCCTCATGATCAGATAAATCAAATAGATGGGTAGATGAGAAGTACGAAGGTTCACCCTCTACGTTTCTAGAAAAATCAGATGAAAAATCAAGTGGATTTTCAATGAAAATTGGTCCTCTCCGTTGTTGAATGATGGACTGACATTGGGTGTGTTCTATAAGTGATTGGTAGTGAGTGCATCAGTCGATGGATTTACACAAGGAAATTCAGAGATAGCAGAATTACCAAAGATGTTAGGAAAAAATAGAGGAGGCACGGACAAAAGGATATCATCCTTTGTCACAGGTTGATATTGAGGTTCCCAGTCATACTTATCATAAATGACAACGCAGGTTGGTTGTGCAACACCAACTCCATCGGTGGCTTGATCCTCGTTCACAATAGGTGTAGAGTCTGGAATGAAAGAACACAAGACAATGCAATCCATAGGATCAACAGAATGCGAAGACAGAGGATGAGGTAACAAATGCATGTGAAAACCCATGGGCTTCACAACCAAATCTATGTGAAAATTGAGAGAAGTGATGTTGGGAGGATGTGACAGTTGAACAGATGTGTGTGCATGCTCTCCCACATCACTCTGTGGTGGTGGAGTTGTTTGATGAGGGGAAGGTGGACAATCACTTGTGACAACAACTATGTCCATATGTGATTGCACAGCTCCATCACCAAAGTACGTTAAGCGGGGTTTGTACTTCAACTTCATCTTGGGATAGAATTATTTGTGAAGAAAATATTCGAATCTATTGCGAAGATATTGAAATTTCATCTGGTTTTTTGGAGCTCCAAACTGAATTACACGGAAGCACTGCCAAAAATCCATAGGTGATTCATGCAAATTCTTTCGTTGTTTCAATAGTTTTTTGGCAAGAGGTTCAACATCAAAATGATGGAAAGTATATTCAATTAGGTCACAAAACTGCTTAAGTGAGTGCAAGAAATCGTGAGGCAGCTTGTGGGGATTCACGAAGTGTGTGTGAAAGCAACAAGATGACCTTGACTTCGTTGAACTCATCTGCATCCTCAAGGAATGCAAGGAATTCGTGTAAGTACTCAAGCTAGGCCACCTCGCCTTAACCATTGTATGTCAATTCCGATAAGAGATCATAAAAATCCCACGTGATGTCGACAAGTTCAGCATGAGACAGACATGGCGGAGGGATGTGTCTAATGATATCCATGATAGATGTGCGAAGATTCAAAATAGGATGTGAGGACTCAGCTTGTCATCTAGCCCTCCTTCTAGGGCCAGAAATGTTGATGGTGTTGGACCTGCCAACATGTCAAGGGATCTCCCCAACAAGAAGTCCCAACTAGACCTCAGACTATTTGTGTAGGAGTCCCAACAGTGGGGTAGTACGGTATCACCTTGACTGTGGTTGTGTACAGAGGTGAGTAAGGTTTCCTTGTTGGTAGCAAGGGTGTGACATATGAAACAAGTAAAGGAAGGTGCATGAATGGCTCTAACACACAGAACGGGGGAATGAGTGTGCCCCTTGAAACCTATGGCAGCATGCAGCCTAAAAGGGAACACATAAACAACAAAAACATCAAAATCTTGAAAGTAGGTTAGCCAATGATCCAAAGTGATGGTTATACCAACAACACATTTCGATAAGATTCATACAATCAAATACAGAAAAATACATACATACACACGTAAACAACAACTACATATATCATTAAAGTAACCAAGATAGTTAAATTACAATGAAAACATATGCATGAAATGTGTTGCCTCTATTATATTAATAAAGTGAAAGATCCAATCATAAATACAACTATGACCAACCACTAGTCTCGACAGCGGAATGCTATAGTCACTATCGCCTGCTCCTCCAAAGAGATATACTAGCTCTGCACTGTGGAGAAGCCATGGCTCGTTACAATACACTCCAAGCTTTCTCTAAGTTACACCTATAGGAAGCTTGGCTCCCAAAATCCTATATAATGAGTTATGAGGTTCTATAAATAGAAAATTGTGGGGTGACCCTTAACATTCCACTTTGTGACACTTCACCTACCCTCATAACTCTTCAATTACTACATGACTATTACATTCCACTATCAACACTTGGTCTTTCACTGTTACAAGATATTACATTAAAATCTACACATGTACCTATGTGAGACAAAATAGGCTTGAGTAAGATATGCAAGACATTACTAAGACTCAGAAAAATGTGGGAAGACCAACGCTTTGACATCCTCTTGATGATTGACGGTGGCGAATTGATGCCAAGCTTGGTATTTCGTTATGATGTCTGCATGCTCAATGATGACATCCTACTGAAAGAGCATTCTTACCTCGGTTGCATCAAGGTACACTAATTTGGCACCTCTTTCCAACTCATTTGATAACATGCACATCATACTCTTGAGTGTAGTCGGACCAGCAACATACTAATGTATAGTGTCTGCACTGATCTCCAAGTCTGCACTGGTGGCTACACGCATCAACTCATCAAAGTACATCTCTAGCTCCAGTCGTACTTGGTTCTTTGACTTTCCCTTGGTGAGTGTGCCAATGGATGGGATCACGTGCATGTGCACAACGACATCCATGCTTCTGAACACCCGTGCATGTGAAGCCTACAAACTATTGATGAGTTGCGGGAGTTCCTCATAGTTTCGGATCTAACTCCAAATGCATGCCTTCAACTCAACTGCCTTCGTCTTCATCATCTTCTGCAAGTGAAATGGGGCTCCTTTGTACCTCATTGTCCATCTTTGGATGTGATTGACAATAGTGTGCAGATTTGACAATATGCGTGCTCTCCTGGAACAGCGCTGCTGCCAACTGTTGAGATGGACAACTAACTTATGCATGGTGACGAATTTGGAATACAACATCCGCATGACTATCTCAAGGGACAATAATTCATCTATTATTTCTCTCTTCAACTCTACTATGGCAGATGATGTAACATGTTCTCCTCCCTGCTTGGTTGCTATTAACTCCTTAGCCATACACTTGTTCTCAAATATCAAGAATCTAACACTTGAGTTGGTGGCTTCGGCATATGCTTTGGTAGCATCAACCAATGTTTTTATATTCTTGCACACATCAGATATGATCACTCATTCTTCAAACTATGTAGGAGATATGTGGAAATCTAGAGTAAGCAATATGTGTGACTGAACAACTCTTTGTTGTGACTCATCGAAATATATGTTGTGCATATCTGCCTCCGGATTGTCTTCAAGGATTTATGTGTCTCCTTGATCCCTTGGGACTTTCTCTACTTCTAGATTTAGTGAAGTCAAGGGGTGACCTGTTGGTTTTGAGGCATGAGGTCAATATCCCAATCTAAATCAAGCTTAACTATATTTGTGTCCATCTGCTCTAGCATATGTTCAATCTCTTGAGCTAAGTCCTTCTCCTGTGACTGCTCACCATGTCTGCTCTATGTCAACTGCTCGAATGAGTATATAACCTGTATGGGTGCAATTTCATAAATCTGTTCATGTTGTACCTCCTGCTGTACCTATTCCTACTGCGCTTCCTTCTCTCTTTATGCAGCTCTTGTTCTTCCCAGAGTTGTTGCTTCAACTCCTGTAACTCCTTTTTTGTTTCCTCCATCCTATGTTTCTCTCTTAGCCTTTTTTCGATCCTCTTGTCGAACTGTTATCTCTTAGCCTCAATCTCTGAAGCTTCTTTCAACACAAGTGGATCTACTTTAAACTTGCAACATTTCTCTGCCTCTACACTGCCAACAACCTTTTTCTTTCCTTTGTCACATGCAGGTCTGCTACCCTCTGCTGCTAGTGATGATGCTGCTCTCTGATATGTTGCTTCCCTTTGCTCTACTAACCAGTCTACACCTATGTTGATCAATTCGTTGAGCCTGGAGGAGTGATAAAAATATCTCCATGGGTCTTCCTCAGGCCAATGACATGCCCCGTGGATCCAAGGAAATTTCACTCTCGCATAGTGGTCCTTCACCAAGCAATGTGGGTCATACAAATTGAAATTTCTGGTGCCAAAGGTGAATCTCTTGAACTCCTCCATCTCAGCCTCAGCATGCTTGAGATTTTGAATCTCATACAACCTAATCTGCAAAGGAAGAGTAGACCAAGGCGCCTTCTTCTTCCTGTGTAGTCTCGCTGACAACCTTATCGAAATGTGATACAATACTTCTTGCATGATGATCTTGTCCATGGAAAACTTCAATAAAACATGCAGAGCCTTCTCTATGATGTACATTCATATGGAGGTGCCAAGGGGTGAGGCATACCAATATGCTATGTCAATCAATGCCTCCATTGTAGCCTATGACATGCAAGGTGGATCCTGCTGAAATATCATTTTGTACACTCGGGTGACAAAGTGGTCTAACAACTGTATGATAACTCTACGGAAGTTGCATTCGAAGAACAATCTGAAATAAGTGTGCACAAAGGTTTATGAAGGTGTCCATTCCCAACCCAAGCTTGGGAACTGCTAGTGGGCAGAGACTGCATCCAGAATGTAATCGGACATGTATATCTCTACTTGCTGACACTTGGGCAGATGTCGGTCTTTTGTCACCTATTCCTTCAATCTAAAACACAGCATCTCAAACCAGTTGCAAGGTGTTCCTTCACTAGCTAGTTGGTCTAATGCAATCACCCAGCTCTGCGGGAAGCTCCCTGTGCTCTCTTAGTCGTATAAGTGGCATGTAAAGATGACCAAGTAATGATATGACTTCCGTAGTATCTTCATCTTGTAAACTTGGTTGGGTGTTGTCCTGAACTTGCCTGGCTCTTTCGCGTAGCTCTTCAATATATCTCTTGAGTTAGCTATGCTGTTGGGTCTGTTGAAGGGTTTCTCCATTGTGATCACCAGTTGTGGCAAGTGATACACCTCTTGAAAGTCTTTCGCCTTAAAGTTAGCAAGTTGTGTTCCACTGTCACTACTCAAAACCATTGTCTCAGGATCAGTATGCTAGACAATCTAGTGGATCATAACCGCGCATGGAGACGGCGGGATACATGCATGCAATCTAGTATAAACCAGACTTGTGAATGTTGACATAGACCCTACGGTCTTCCCGCTTTTCCTAAAATGTGCCTAAGAATGTGTCATTGATGTCCTTCCATTTCATCTTGATATATTTGTCTATGAATAGCTTGGTGCCTTCATAGATAGGCAAGCTCATAGACATTTGTTCAACTGCATCTCTTGTTCCACTTTCAATGGTGTCCTTCGACCCTACTCTCTTGGAGGCCATTGAACCTGAAGTGTTGATAGACGGACGAACACCTGTGATACCTAGAGACATAGCAACACTCATGGCAAGAAATATGTCAGTTGTAACCAAAATCAACTTGAGGACTAACATGCAACATACCCGGGTGAATGACTTGGAAGATTGTGCAATTTTCATGGGGAGGGTGGGAGACTGACTGCGAAAATTGCCAAAGGCACAGTCTAGGCTAGAAGGATTCTTACTGACTACTGGAACTGCACAATGCACAGTCTATCTTGGCCTGCTGAGGACTGAAACCTCACAATGCACAGTTTCAGTCAGCAATGACATGCAAACCCAGCAACTACATTGCGCAATTTCTAGTGCCAACAAGGCATTACCTCCCATAATTATGCAAATCAAGCCTAGAGGGCAGTTCTGGGCTAGCTTTGCATAATTTATGGAGGGAAGGTAGAGCCTTCACTCTCAGAAATGCCCATTGCTAGATGGGCAAGGCAAGGTCCGAGCCAAGGCAGCCCAAACCCACCAATGGGTGTCTGAAAACATGAAAAGTTTTGAATGCATGGCGAATATAAGTGTAAAAAAGAGTGAATGATCATGAATGCAAATAGTGAGTGTTGGATTTAGAAAATGGGAAAATAAGTATGTGTTTGAAGCGAGTCGCCGCAATGGCAACTGTCAGTGCAGAAACAGTGTCATGCATGCGACAGCAGTGAGATGCAATGAAAAAATTGAAACGGTGCTTCTACAGGCTAACACGCATTAAAATGACAGTAAGCATTCAACTAAACCGAGCAAACAGCATTCACACAACGAGAAATACAAAAAGTGACATAAAAGCAACAAAAGTCATGAAAAGCAGACTTACCTAGAAAAAGTTGAGCTGAATGTGCCGAATGCTCCTAGATGTGATGTGGGATGTCAGAGTTCCAAGATGAATGTGATGAATGAGCTCTGAAGAGTCGAATAAATAAGTTTGATAATATCGAGTTTTACAATGCAAATGCCGCAAATCTAGCAAAAAGCAACACTTGGCGGGAGTTTTCTAAAATGGATTTTGCATGTAACCTCCAGTTTCTAAAAATGGATCCCTAGAATCTAGGGATTCTTTTTTGCTTTTTACGTTTTTTCTTTTTGAGAAAAAGAAGTCCATGCATGCAAACCAAGATTTCTCATTCCTTGAGGGGACTGGTCAACCTGGGAGCACATGAAATAGTCTGCACGCCTGGGAAAGACAATTATGCAGTTTCTAGGCTAAATAAGATTGGTTGTCCCTCTTGCATTGCACAATTTTTGGACTGAAGCCCTCATTGTCAGTCGGAATTGTGAAATTTCTTAGGTGAAGCCCAATGTTGGTCTGAATTGCACATTTTCCAGAGGGAAGGCTTCCTGGCTGGATTGAACATTTTTGGAGCCCAAATGGATTGTACAATTTCTGGAGGGAAGATTGGTTCCCCTTTATAATTGCACAATTTTCTAGGTGAGCACCTCAGCCAGAAAAATGACTAAGTCTGGAATGTCAGCCTGTAGGTGGTAGGTAAACAAGTTGACCAACATAGGATAGTAAGCCACTGAAACTCAGCTAAATCCTATGTACTTGGATATTTCAATACATGTTGCTAAGGATGGTTGGTAGGGAGGCTCCAAAACAAAGCTAAGGAAAAATTTTGTAGGGTGGTTGTAGCTGCTACAACAAAACCCTAGGATAACTATTAAACCCTGGGAATATAAACCATAAGATTAATATTAGAAACCTTATGATTAATACTATAAACCTAACTAATTAATACTACAAAGCCAAGGGATTAAAACTATAAACCCAATGGATTATAAAATTGGGTTTATAAACCAAGGGGAATAATATTAAACCCAAGGGATTATTAATATTATAAACCCAAGGGATTAATAAACCCAATGGGTTGTTAATATTATAAACTCGAGCCATTAATAAACCCAAGGGACTAATATTAAACCCAAGGATAAAAATTATAAATCCTAGGAATATAAAATCTAAGATTAATAAACCTAAGGCATTAATATTAAACCCTAAGATCAATATTATAAACTCTTATTTTATAAATTATAAACCTAATATTATAAACCCAATATTAAAAGGACCTAGTATTATAAACCTAGCATTAAACCCAATTTTTGTAATGTAAGAATGAGACATAGAACAAATTCCAATGTAATGTAACATGGCGACCAACGGACGGGAATAAAATTAAACTCAAGGATTAATATTAAGCTATAGGAATATAAACCCCAAGATTAATATTGCAAACCATAGGTTTAATATTAAACCTTGTGAATATAAACCCTATGATTAGTATTAGAAACCCTAGGATCAATATTATAAACGCAATGGAAAAATAAACCCATTGGATTAATATTAAAAACCCTAGGGATTATAAACCCAAGGGAATAACATTATACCCTGGGATTAATATTAAACCCTAAGAATATAAACCCTAAGATAAATATTATAAACCTTATGATCAATATTATAAAACCAATGGATTATAAACCAAAGGGAATGATATTAAACCCAAGGAACTACTATTATAAACCCAATGGATTTATAAACCTAAGGGATTAATATTATAAATCATGGTTGACCATGATTGACCATGGTTGATTGTGGTTTATCATCGTTGACCGTGATTGACCATGATTGATCATGGTTGAGCATCAATGACCATGATTGACCATGATTGATCGTGGTTGATTTTCATATTGAGACAATATTTGTCACAATGTGATGAGAGCCCATGGTTGACCTTAATTGACCATGGTTGACCTTGTTTGAGCATGGTTATTTGATTTTCATATTGATACAATCTTTGTCACAAACCAAAGGAAATAATATTATAAACCCAAGGGATATAAACCCTAAGAAAAATGTTATAAACCCTAGAATGAACAGTAAACCCTTATGATTGATCGTGATTGACTATGAATGACCATCGTTTATTTTCATATTGAGATAATATTTGTCACAATGTAATGTTGGACCATAGTTGAACATGATTTATTTTCATATTGTCAATATTATCAACCCAAGGGATTAATAATATAAACCCAAGGGATAAATAAACCCAACAGATTAATATAGTAAACCCAAGGGATTAATACTATAAACCATAGGGATTTAAAACCAAAGGGAATAAAATCATAAACCCAAGGGATTAATATTATGAATCCTAAGGATTATAAACCTAGGGGAATAATATTATAAACCCAAGGAATTAATAAAGCCAAGGGATTAATAAACCCTAATTTTGTAACGTTCAAAGATAACATTGAATAAATTTCAATGTAATATAACATTGCAATAATGAGTATCAGATTAATTGTCATATTGCAACAATGTCTATCACAATGCGACGTTGAATTGATTTTTGTAGCATGCAAACACCAAAACACAAAGCCCTATTATAGTGTCACAATGTGACATTGAAAAAATTGCAATGTAATGTAAGGTTCCAATAATGATTGTCATATTACTTGTCACATTGCGACAATGTTTATGACTATGTGACGTTGGACAAATTTTTACACCATTCAAGTGTGCAACATTAAACCCTAACATTGTTATAAACCCAAGGGATTAATATTAGAAAACCAAGGAATTAATAAACCCAAAGGATTAATAAACCCTAATTTTTTAATGTTCATAGGCGACATTGAATAAGATGCGATGTAATGTATCATTGCAACAATTAGTATCAGATTAATTGTCATCTTGTAACAATGTTTGTCACAATGCGACAATGGATTGATTTTTGTACCATGCAAACATCACAATAAGAAATCCTATTGTGGTGTTGCAATGTGACGTTCAAGAAATTACAATGTAATGTAAGCTTCCCACAATGATTGTCATATTGCTTGTCATATTGTGGTAATGTTAGTGACAATGCAACATTGGATAGATTTATACACCATTCAGATGTCCAAACATTAAACCCTAATGTTATTATAAACCCAAGGGATTAGTAAACCCAAGGGATTAATATTATAAATCCTAGGGAATAAAAACATAAGGGATTAATATTATTAACCCTAGGGATTATAAACCCAAGGGATTAATATGATAAACACAAGGAATTAATAAACTCAAGGGATTAATAAACCCTAAATTTCTAATTATGAGAGTTGACATTGAATAAGTTGCAATATAATGTAACATTGTGACAATGTGTATCACACTAATTGTCATCTTGTACAATGTTTGTCACAACGTGATGTTGGATTGATTTTTGTACCATGTAAACATCACAATATGAATTGATTTTGTAGTGTCTCAATGTGACATTGACAAATTGCAATGAAATTGTAAGGTTCCGACAATGATTTTCATATTTCTTGTGACATTACGAAATTGTTTGTCACAATGCGATGTTGGATAGATTTCTGCACCATTCAAATGTCACAACATAAACCCTAATTTTAATAGACCCAAGAGATTAGTAAACCAAGGGGATTAATATTGAAAACACTAGGGATTAAAAACCTAGGGGATTAATATTATAAGCCCAAAGGATTAATAACCTTAATTCTCCAACATTGAGAGGTGACATTGAATAAATTGTGATGTAATGTAACATTGCGACAATGGGTATCAAATTAATTGTCATCTTGTGATAATGGTTGTCACAATCCAATGTCTGATTTATTTTTGTAGCATGCATACATCACAATACAAAGCCCTATAGTAGTGTCACAATACCCTATTCTAAAATAAACACAACTTTTTTAAAATTAATGTTCAAAATTTAACTAAATTTTTTTAAGATATTAAATTTTTAAGAAATAAATATCAATGCTTCAAAACAACTTTAAAAAAAAAAACATTAGATACATGAAGTCCCATAGACTAGGTAAATATTTTATGGATATTCAATAAAGATTGAATCACTTTCATCTACTATAATTATTAAATTTAAAATCTAAATACCTCTTTAAATTAAAATTATAAATATACTATTCTAAAAAAGTTTTCTTTGCAATCCTCTACAGAGACAAATTTAAAATTGATCCAATCCCTTGCCAAGATGTGACATCTATAATATGATTGTGATGATGATGATGATGATGATGATGATGATGATGATGATGATGTAATTTCTCTTAATGTATAATTTTATTTATTTTAATCAACAATTACAATACCAATTAAATTGAAAAATTACAATGTAAATTAATGGGGAAAATATATATATAACAATCTTATATTGAAAAATTAAATTAAAATATAATATTTATTTTAATCATATTTATCTAATACAATAAAGATTATTTAACTATTTTAATGTTGGAAACTAGATCACTACTGAGGAGGGTGGGGGGTGAATCAGTAGTGAAGGAAATTATAATTTTTTCTTCAATTAATAAACCTTCAAACCATTGATAAATTGAAACACATAAGTAGATATTAAAGAATCAAGCACAATTAAAACCATGCAAGCATTGAACACAAGAGACATAAATATTTTTGGTGGAAAACCCTCCTCCTGGGTCAAAAACCACCCTTATTGCTGGTGCACTACTCAAGAATTTTTATTATGTTAAGAAAATTCTTTACATAGAGAATTATCTAGATACTATAAAATGGATATATTCTTCTCATGTGGATCTACAGACTACCATCCACTGAAGCCCACCACTATCAACAATCCTTGCTGAGTTACTCCTGAACTATCAAATGACTCTACAAACTCCTATCTGCTAGAAGCCACCATGACCAATGAGCCTCAGCTAGTTTCTCATGAACTATAAAACTACCATCAGATTGAGAAAATTGCCCACTTATATTGATTTCATCAGAGTCCTCCAACTCCACTCCTCTATGCAGTTCTCATTTCTTACATTTTCATACTAGAACCAAGAACTCCTCAACATGAACACCACAACAACAATATCTTCAAAGCATATAATCAAAACTCAAAACTACATCACAAATGCATCACAATCTCACCAAACACTACATAAAATAATTTAATCAATACATTAGCTAAAACCCTCTATGAACCATGTAAAACTACTCGCAATTGAATACTGCAATCAAACAATAAACTAGATAATATGCTACAAGTAAACAATCTCCAAATATTCTTGCAATCAAACTCTATTTCACCTCCTGAATTGCTACACAAAATACTTGTTGGAACATACTTTAGCTAACTCCTACAACACCTACAAACTACTTCAGAAAATATGCATCACACAACCCTCACGCAGCTTGGACACTCTTCTCCACTCTCACACTCACTCAACACATCAAAAGAACCAACTATACTATTATTGAGCTTCCTCCAATATATAGATGAACTAAGGTGCTCAACCCAACAATTTCCAAGAACTACTAAGCTCCACAAACTTTGTTCATATGCTTGATTTGATCTGGATTCAACTCATTGACTAGATCTTGCCACTAACTCCACTTCATAAATGATATTTTCAATGTTAATCACTTTCTATGAGCTCCCCAACATTTTCTGGCCTTTACATGAAAATTTCTGAATAAGCCAAGGCATAAAAACCATAAATTTACCTTATATGCACGAGGAATGTGGAGAGAAACACTTCCGGGATGTATACATGGGTTTCCTTCACAAGACATGTGTATATACTCAAATTTCCTTCACAAAACCTACACATATTTCTCAAATTGAGTTTTCTCAAGAGTTTTGCAAACCTACTTTAGGAGGATACTTGATACACTGAGAAAACCTTCCCCATGACGCTGCAACATCATGATACTCATGAAAAAACTTCAAAAACATGCTTATGACTTAGTACAAGACAACAATAAGACCAACATCTACAACTCCTCAAGCAACAATAACAATCTATCCAAACACCTTCAACATCTGTAGCAACATCTCCAGCACCTGTAGCAACAACATCAAGTCATCCAATTGCCTTCAACACTAGTAGAGGCAGCTCCAACACATGTAGCAACATCTCCAATGATTCCAACACATGTAGAACCATATGAAACACCTGTAGCAACAATCCAACCTCCTGCAGTGGCAACATCTTGAACATATGTAGCAACATCAACCTATGGAAAGTCAACATAATATGCCCAACATCATCACTACTCAGCCTCCTATTTTTGCACTAGGTCATGTCATAAGTATGTTGGCATCAATGCCAACCAACAAGACCAACAAACTAAACACTCATCATACTTCATGAGGACCACTAATCATCATCAGGTAGACATAAGGCATATGATGAACAACACCAGGACCTTGTTGACATCAATGTCAACATTTTATTGATGACTTTTTGCAAGGAATGCCTTAAAACCACATTCATATTGTCTATCAGGTTATCAATAATCCTTTTAAATTGACAGAAAAAGTTAAGGACTATATACATTCTATCTATCTTAATTTACACATTATAATATTTTACTT
>APFE030215021.1:16631-30013 GCA_000404065.3 Pinus taeda
ATCTTCTGAAGCCATACCATAAAAGTTAGGTAGCACTGATGGGGGTATGTTTTTCATTTTGATCTCATCATCTTCCTGTGGTTCATGTATGGGAAAAGGAAAAGTTGACTCTTCTTCATCTCTCTGTCCTTGATGTGGCACCGATCCATCTCCTTCCTCAGCCATCTTAATAGATTTCTCTGTATCAGAGTCACTTGTTTCAAAGAGGCGATTAAGGAAAGAGTGTTCAGTCTCTGGGGAGTGTTTAGTTACTGTGCTACTTTCTCCTTGTGTGGCAGACCTAGGAAAGGCCCTCTTCTATGATTTATGTGTTAATAAAGTTTTGCTTTCGATGAGAGTAAGTCTCTGCCCTGATTTTTGTTTATCCTCTAATGCTTGAATGATGTTTTCCTCAGCTGGTTTTGAATTCTTTACAGAGTCTGCTCCTGATGATGATGGGTTAGTTTTTGAATGGTAGGGGGTTTTTACGAATCTACCCTGATTGTCTCTAAGTCTAGGCATAAATGAACATGATTTTAACTGTGTTTTTGTTTATTTTTGATTATTGAATTTTTTTTCTTTTAAATCCTTTAAGTACGCCTCCCCGACAACGACGCCAAAATGTAGTGTCCTATCTAGGGTGCTAGACTAGGCTATATTTATTATCGACCAGGGTGCGTAGACTTAGAGGCGTGTGCCTAAAATATATAGACATAAAGGATCTAATCTAAGCCTACTTTTCCTAATTACAATGCTGTGATTTGATTCAATATCAAACGATCAACTAAATATCAACTAAGTATCAAACTATGTATCTATCAACCAAGATTCAGTTTGTAAAACGCTGTGTATCACTGTAATTAAAGATTTTGGTCTCCTTACAGAGACATCAAACATAAAACCTCTGTTTAGTGCTACTCAACATTCATGAACATTCATTAACAATCATGCAAAGTGAAAATCGTAATCATAAAGTTCATGACAGTGCTTTACAAGGTAACCCTGGATCGAATCCCTTACTGGATATGATTCACGATCCAAATGATAATCTATTCAAGTACATGCATAAACATGTGAACAAACACATTCATAAATATATAAACATGGACAGGAATCGATTTAATCACTGCGCATATATATCAATATCAAATACGACTGTAAATGCAATTAAAATGACAACAGTATACCATGTACGCAGGGCCTGTCCGCGTTCTTGGTATACTGAGCTTGTTATGCCACGATCACCAAATCAAACAACGCAACTGTGATTATAATGCAAGTCTATTTGTATTAAGGTCGAAGCTCTGTTCATGAAGCAACAGTAGTGATAAAAATGTAACCGAACATACAACCGGGTTCAGAACTTATATTTACATATGGTTCACATCCCTTGAAAATGGATGTACATTCATGAGAGGCTGTTGCCGCTTTTACCAAAACTCTATTTTGAAAATGTTTCTATCCTAGCTGACATATAAAAAAAAGGAAACAACTAAAATCGATTTGGACTGTGACTGTGGTGCTGTTGCTGCTTTGTCGCCAACATGCCATAGTTGACCAGTCGTTGACCGCGCATGTAGGAGGGTGTTCCTGCGGGATGTGCTCGTCCATGCTTGGACATTCCGCTTTTACACCCATATCTTCGCCTCTGGCCTGGCTTTTTCATGCCACATGTCAAACATAAGCCATTTATAGGAAGGTTGGGACTTCCTGTAGTCATTTTGCCAAAATTCCTAATTTATTAACACAAAACCCTTAATCAATTTAAATGCAATTTAATAACTATAAGACTATTAATTAATCAATTTCCAAGGGATCTGAGGGATAAATGATGAAAGGAGGTAGGAAATTGTCATGTTTTGGGAGGGAAAAAGGGGTCATAGAATGGTACCAACACTTGGTCAAACAACAAATAACATTGCAGAGTATAGTGCAGTGGATGAGTTATTATCTGAATCCATCTCATTTTGGATTCAGAGTTTGATTGTAAGGTTAGATTTTGAACTTGTTGTATTACAACTTAACAGGGTTTATGCCATTAGAAATCCAGTATTATTAAGATTATTTTTGAGAGTTCGTCTTTTGGAATGTAAATTTGACTTCATTGAATATCAACATATTCCAAGATATTTAAACACATTAGCAGATGCAGTTGCTTCTAAAATGTTAAATAGACATTTGCAATAATCAAGAAAGTAAATTTAAAAAGCATTCCATAAACATGTTATACAAGATAGACAGTAATAGTGATATATCATAGCATAGAAGTGTGTCAAATATACATCGTCTTCGATCATAGGTTGAAAAACACCTTATGATCGGCAAAAATGATAGCACAAAAATATATAAATGTCATATGAAGTCTACAAGGGCGATCATCCTATCCCTGATGATGATCACGATAAGAAACCACTGCTCGGTCTACCCTACAAAGGAACCTCCTAAAAGGTCCTGGGACCCCAATCACATAGAGCTGAAGCCTAAGAGGAATATCATCTATGATAGTCTCTGGAATATCTACTATCAAGCGCTCTAGGTGATTCTCCAATTCGGCCAAGGTCTTTGCTGATTGGTCCTATGGGGCTTGTGCCGCAGCAGCAGGGTGTCTCCTCTCATAGGGCAGGCAAGCGGTTGGTCGCCGTGGACCCACATCTGCATTTAAAACTTTTTACTATCATTTTTTGGACGATTTAAAAAAATAAATAAATTAGTTTAACAATTTAGAAAATGTTGAAAACAATTTTACCTTTATCATCCCATTGCTCTCCTGGTGGAAGAGCCATGTATGGATCACCACGATAATCCATCCTAGCATATGGAAAGTCCTGTATCACGAAAAGTTGGTTTCCCAACCAACGAAAATACTCAGGTGAGAATCGAACAACCTCTGTGCCCTCCTCAGGATGACAGGCCATCACTGCAACCCAGCGCATAGTCCTAGGATCTCGGGGAAGTCCATCCTCAACAGAAAGGTGTTGTGGAACTAGCATAGGTACCCTCTCTAGGCCAAAGCTCACAACTAAGAAACCATATCCAAAGTTCTTTAGTTGTCCATTCTTTGCCCTAGTCAGTTGGCCTTTCACATTGGCCAACACGGCATCGCACTAGTTGAAGATGGTGCCTCGGAAGCAGTCTACTTCCATGCTCATTTCGGAACCGGTAGCTAGATGCAATGTTGCGCTCCCGCACAGTTTGGTGACAGTAAATTCTATCACTTTAAGTTTAGGTCGGGTAATTGTCTTAACATCTATCCGTTTGTTCGCAGTTTGAACATTGCAAAACTCTAGTCGGAGACTAGCGACAGACTGGCCCCCTGGCCTAGACCCGAATAGAGATAACCCTTCGCCTCTCTTCGGCAAACCAGTCAGAAAATAAATGTCCTCTGGCTCGATTTCGAGCCAGTGGCCACCAATGATGAAACACTGGTCCTGCGTGCTCCACCTGTCTACTAGCCATTGTAGAAAGTCTACCTGAGCCTTCATGCCAGGTATGGCCCAGAATTTAAGTAGTCCACATTCTCTTAAAGCCTGTATTGAAGGTGGATGGAGTAATGTGGCTTGATCCATATATTCATATTCTCTTTCCTGCCAAACAAGCATTTTGTGTATCTGCATTGCAAAATAGGCGGATTAGAACCTTGTAATTTCAAATCATTTGGGTGGAAATGCAAATAGATAGGGTTTCAAAACGCGTTTCGTGGGGTTCGCACCTGCCTGGTTAGGGACAGTGCGTAGGTTCGCACTCGTCCTTAAAGACAGGTGTGGGACCTCAACTCTTTCGTTTGTACGAAAAAGTCAGGGTTCGCAGGGTACACATGGTACGCCTGTGCAACCACCGCGAGCAATTTTTAACCAAAAATTTCTTTAAAAAATGAATTTTAAAGCCCTAAAAATGAAAATGAAATGGATGAAATTCAAGTCAAAGATAATGTGGATTACCTGGAGAGGACGGTTCTTGATTCCAACGGTCGGATTTTCGCAATCTTCACAGGAAGTTTTCATACCAAAAGCTCTTACTTTTTACTCCAAAGTCAAACGGTAAAAATGAAATTGCAAAAGCCCTTTTTATAAGATTTTTTGAATAAATGAATTTTTAATTTATTTATTTTTCACTTTAAAAAGGTCACTTTTGATGCATTTTTATTAATTTTAAACAAATATGAGTAATGTTTGCAGTTTTTGTGCAGAATATTGGGTTTTCAGAGAGAATTGATCATTTTCAACCAAAAAACATAAGAGTCCTCTTTAAGCTCTTTTCTGACTCGTAAAATATGAAAAGATTGACGAGTTTTTCTTTTTAGACTCGTTAAAATGGAATTAAAAGGACGGTCCACTTATAGCTCTTTTCTAACCATATAAGCATGAAAAAATTGCCAGACTTTTGTCATTTCAAGTTCGATATTGGTAATAAAACGATGTGTTTTCGATCACTTTTTTAATTTTTTCAGATTGAAGGCACTAATTATGAAAAGTACTCCTTGATTGTAATGATCAAGCGGTTCTCTCAAGTATTATTTTATACTTTTTCGGGCTTGGGAGACACAAATTTACGAAAAATGACAACCATGGAGTTTTCTTAAGTTTTTCTTCTGACTCCCTAAAATTGAAAAACATCGAGTTTCTCCTATACCGGACTCGTTAAAATTTAACAGTAAAGGCCCTGTTCAATTTCAAACAAGAACGGACTACTCCTTCTTAGGGTTCGAATCTTAAACTAAGTTGGACTCATCCAAAGTATGAGCTTATAACCAAGCAAATGTTATCCTCCTCAAGCTTGTCAAAAATAAAGAGGTACTTGCCAGAAATGGTGGGGGAAAAGAGAGAAAAATGAACCTGATTATTATACTTTGTCTTTTGAAAAGCAGTTAACCACTCTTGAACACGACACTTTTCGTTCACCTAGGTTGGGAAATCCTTTGCCTAACAGTTAGTCAAACCATATTGAAAGTCTTCAGCCAGTTTTTGGGTATTAGCTTTGGGTCAATATCACCAAACCATCTGCAGTGTCATTATGTGTTCAAGAGCTCAGTTTAAATAAACCATTCATTTGCAAAATATCTATCATCCATCTTGACCATCCCTGAGTTAGTCCTTGCCAGATATATTTCTTCAAATCTTGATCTATGATTTCGTGTTGTGGGCTTGCCTACGATGGATCACTTTCTATCGAATTCAACTCATTATTTAGAAAGATGATCTAGAAATCGTAAGTACCTTGGAATCTGCATGCCTCAATGGCAGGTTTCTCACCTTTGATGACAAGTTTCATCATTAACCTTCGATCAAAGGATTCTTTGACCTGTTCGACATCGACTCATTTATTCACATTTCATGGATTGTACTGAGTACTTTGAGGGCCATTGACATTACTGGTGGTTCCTCTCACACTTGTTAACAATTTACATCATTGACTGGTAATCAGGTGGTTTCTACCATGTTCGACTTCGACACATTTATTCATATGGATAGAATCGTACTAGTTCGAGAAGCAGAAATGAAGACCCTGGATCTAGTTTCCACCATCCAGGCTGCAAGGAATTTTGTTATTCATTATACAGTGGACTATTCATAAACAGATGGATGCGCCCATACTATGTCTACATATGTCCATACTTGTGATGTATTACAAGATCATTCCTGTATCAGAGCAGTTTAGATAGTGTCTAGTCAGTTTTGATCTGAGTATGGGAATGCCTACCTCAGCGATGATATGATCATATATATATGTTTTGCATTGAATGTTTTTACAGGTTCTGACCGGGGTATCCACAGGAAGATCCTTGAAACGATAAAGCACTTCACTCTTCGTAGATGACAAAACCATCCTCATCTATTACAGACTTCGCACTTTAGGGGGCAATCTGTTGCACAAAAATTGTCACTTTGACTTTATGCAATCAATATGAGTCTATCACCACTCATACATACCTCCTTTGCAAGTCTTAAACCTCAGCTCTGCATATCAAGCTTTGAAAATGAGAGAAAGTCCTTAAAAATATCTAAAACTCTGGTTTCGCACTTTCCCTTAGCATTACCTGCAGTACCGCACCCATTGGTCGTGTCCCCTGCGCACCTGACCACTCTGTATCTACATTTATGTGTGCGAACCCCTGTAAAAACTAAAAAGGTGCAAGTTTATTCTTAAAAACTCATTTTGAGTCAATTGTGGAAGCTTCTAGAGGGAATCTTGCGCTGGCAAGTTCGCTCCTTGAGGGTTCATGCGTACCATTCCTTAAGGAGCTAACCCCTTGATGTGAGGAGCTTATCCCCTTGAAGAAGGACTCTATCCCTTCAATGGTGGACCTATAACCTCCTTCCCTTGCACTATAAAATGAAGCTTTGGGCTGGTTACTTGGGAGGTTTAAAGCTGAATATTTTTGAGGGTAAATGCTGCTGGAACTTAGTCTTCCTAATTGAGCTTTTGAGAGGAAAGATTACATACCTTTTGATCTCATTGGGGAGAGAGTGAGGCTTTTCAAAGTAGAGGAGATTCCTGTTTGGACCCTGGGAAGAGCTTGTACAACATCAAGGCACCAAGGTTGTAAATTTCTTCTTTGTCAAAGTTAATACAATCAAGTTTATTTTTCTCAATGAGCTGTGTTTAATGGTTTATTTCATAGACTCCTTGATCAGTATGATGAACATGATTTATTATATTAGCTATGCAGGTGTTCTTTGATGTGTGCTTGTTTGTGTTTGCAGGTTATTAAAAGGAAACTCTTTGAAGTTGTTGGAGCAATGCTGCCACAATCTAGCGTTGGACTTAAGGTAGGGTATAAAACACCTCTTAGTTTTTATTAATGAATCGTAATATGTTTAGAGAAAAGTAGATTTGCTTGTCCTGTTTTTTACTAGATATCAATTGATACTAGGGAGATCGGTCTTGTCCGCAAGAATGATTTATCCGCTTAACACATGGTCTCATATAGAGTCCAATAGCTGCAAAGAAGTATGGTCCTCCTTCAAAGATTCTGTCCCTGTCTTCCATGTTCGTAAACACCACAGTGAAAAAACTTTTGGATCCAAGATGAATATTTAACTCTGCCTTTGGTTTCTAGTTGTATTTTATCTAGGTGTACAACGCTTTCTTTGATGGCCAGATTCCCATAAATTTACATATGATGGCATAGTTAGCCATGTGATCCCTGTGCGCTTGCAGAGTTGGATCGTTCAGAATAACCCGAGGTTTAGTTGTGGTCTTGGGTTTACAGGGCCCCATCTTAGCTCTGTTCTCTTACCCTTGACCTCTGTCTTCCTCTTTCTCTCCTCGACAGTGTTCTTCGTAGGCCCCTTGATCTGCATTGGTTTTGCTACCTTCCGCCTTCTGAGTTTCTGTGTCTTTTGTCTTGACCTCCAAGGTTTGTGGAAGTTTTTTCTTTTTCCCTCCTCTTCCTCTGTTTGCTACCATATAACTGTAGGAGGGAGTGGAGCTCCCTCCTCCCTGTGTCTCCATGGATGCTTGGTACTCTTTTCCCCTTGTTTCATTAAACCCTAGAACCAGAGCTATCGCGTCCCCAGTCGCAATGAAGCATGAAATCAATGTTTCAAAATCATAGGTTCTACAAGATAATTAGTTTATCGAAACATCACATTTATCACTAGTCACTTCATGGTGAAATTAATTTTGCAAGTGGAATAAGGTGGTGGATAAAGAAAAAATGGTTGAATTAATTAATTTATCTTTTGAAGTCTCACACTATAATTATAGGATAACTCACATTCAAGCTTAAATCAGAATCGAAAGTGGAAAAATCATTAGATAGAAAATGGTTTTGGGGCCCTTTGTTTTTGGATATTCAAAGGTGGAACCTAGGGTTTGATATAAGAAAAGAACTTGTGCGCACCCAACCTATTTGGCTTAAAATTATAGGGGTACCATGGAAATGTGGTGTAATACCCTAGTTTTGATCCCCAAATTATTAAAATACATGTATTTAATGAGATGGCTATAAGCCAAACATATGCGACTTGGAATTTGTACATTGATAAATAATATAAATACATTAATTATTACAGACAAAGTAAGACAAGGAATGGGGCCTGTGAGTCAATGGGACGAGAAATACAAGAAGACAAGTGTCTTATGGGGCTAAGTGAGAATAATAATATTTGATTCCTATCCTAAGTTCCTTAATCTTTTGCTTTATGATTATTAATAACCATCCTATGAAGGCATGTGGTATCTTTTACATGCAAATATATTCTATGATTTTGGACATGCAAATCATTATTGCCATTCATTATTTCTAGGGTTTTCTCCTCTGAGCTTAATTTTCCATAATAAGTCGCCATAATTTTAGAGCATTGAAATTATCACAAAATATGACCGAGTTCATGTGTTTATGATAAGATCAAAGGGATAACTAATTGTAGCGAAGCTTCCCTTGTTTTCAATAATGAATATTCCTAGCCGACTTGTACTAGAGCATTTGAGCAAAGTGGGATAGCCTATGGAATTGTTTAGTAGTGTATGGGATCTCATTTCTAGTGTTATGTAAGCTCACAAAGAAGAGGGGTTGGTTGGAGGGGAATTTTGCAGTGGGAAATTGTCTCAAAAAGGATAGAAATTGGGCTTTGTGACAGAGACTAAAGCTAAGACATAGGAATTCTCCCTTGTGGATTCATAGCCTCTTCTGGGGTGGCTTTTATTATAGAGAGATTAGGTGTAACAAAGATCCTAGGTTGTGTGCAACATCCTTCCTTTACAACTAGTTAGTGAATAATTTACAAAAGATAAGCACTTTGATTTATTGATATCCAAACATATTGTTGTTGATGATATCTATTTATTTATTTTCTAGGTAGTTTAGTTTTGGATGCTGGTAATCTATTATTAGATGATGGTTCATAATAGACTATATTGTTTAATTATGTTTGCATATCAACATGCCACATTCTATAATATGGTTTAGTATAAGAGAATTTATTTTTTTAATGGTATCAAAGCAAAAAAATATGGCGATGATTTATTCATTTATGGAGTACCCGATAGATTCAATAGTGCACAAAGGTTGTTTGGTATATTACGAAATGGTTACAAAGCATTGGGGTTGTTACTGGTATTAAAACAAATTTTGGTCTGGATTTATTGGGTTGTGGAGTACCCCATACCATCAACAGTTCACAAAGGTTGCTAGTTATATTATAGAATGGTGTTAGAGCTATTAATTATATCTCTAGGTTTGTGTGGGCTAGGAATCAATATTTATAGGAATAAGTTACAATTTTATAGGAAGTGTTTGACATAATTATTCATTATAATAGTTGGGGAAAGTGTAGTCGCAGATTTTATGTTTGATAAATGTCCATGAAGCAGCTGCATATAAGACATAATAGAGAAATTCTTGTATTCAAAATGCAAAAAATTTGAAAGAGTGTTTTTGACAAAACATAAGGGCATTGAAGCACCATTAATATAATTATGGAATTACATAGTTTGGTCATCAAAATGTTAATGGCATGGCCATAGGTTGAGTGACCGTGTGGAATATATATATAAAGGGGAGGGGAATTGAATACCCTAGTCTTGATCCCTAAATTATTAATGTGTATACATATGATGAAATGGTTATAAGCCACACATATGCGACTTGTAATTTGTGCATTGATAAATAGTATAAAAACAATAACAACCATAGATGAAGGAGGACAAATTATGGTGGCTATGAGTCTACAAGAGTAGAAAGAAAGGTGGCTTAGGGGGCTAAGTGAGATAATATTATTTTATTGCTATCATGAGTTCCTTAACTTCTATTTCATGATTATTATTAACCTTAAGATTAATTACCAAAATGTGATACACATATTTCCTAAGAAGGCACATGATATCTCATTAACATGAAAATATATTCTATGATTTTGGGCATGGAAATAATTTTTCCTTGGGTTTTATTCTTGCAGTTTAGACTACCATAGTAAATTGTGACAATGTTACAACCATGACATTATGAGAAAAATATGGCTCAATTATGGGTTTTTGCGAAGATCAAAGAGAGAATCAATTACAACTAAAACTTCCCTTATTCCCAACAATGGATATTACTTAGCTAGCCTATGTTGGAGAATTGGAGGGAAGTGGGACAACATGAGGGATTGCTCAAAAGAAGAGTGACAATTATAAGGAAAAAAATAAAAATTTGAAAGTGTGCCAAAATTTGGGGCATAAATTTAATCAACAAAAAAGTTTTAAGAGTACTTCTCACTATAGAAGTAGAGGTTGGATGACTCAGTTGTTTCATGTTATCATTTTTCTTCTATTGTTGTTTCATGGTATTAATTTACTTCTTTGAATAGCTCAATTGTCTCCTCACATTATCACAACTCCAAACCCACATATTGCATTTTGTGAAGGGATGGCAAGAAGTGCCATAATTAGGTTCCCTAGGTTGCATGATAACATTTAGATTGAGAAGATATTTTAATATTTAGGTAAGAAAAATGACTCAAATATATGCACCCATCAACATAATTTTTGAGAAAATAGAACTAAGGATTTGGATTGGAAAACTTATAATTTTTTTTTTCACTAAAAGGGTTGTTATACAACATAATTGCCATATTTCCACATCATTCATCAGAGCGATTTCTTTTCATATATTCAAATAAGAGAAAAATAGTTTTTCGACGTTTCAAATAAAGATTCATGTTCTCCATTTCAACAAATAGATTTGAGCATCAACATGTTCATCCCTAAACACAATTTTGTTTCTATGTTGGATCCTTATTTATGACATGGTCTCTAGAAAGTAGTATATTTTTCATTCTTCAACTCAAGATTTTGAACTCCATAGAAAGTCTCTCTTATCAATGTTATAATTGCAATTACCTATTCCACTATAGTTTTGGGTTTGTCAATAATCTTAGAGCCCAAGGCATATATTATGGAAACATAAAATCTAAAATGGACATCGCAACAACATTCTCAACCTTGAATTCCTCAGAAAGTATCACTTTTTCCTTTAGTAAGGGTCACAATATTACTTTGGAAATTCAAACCATATACTCTAGTAGCAATAAAAGCTCATTTTTCTTTATTATTACTTATCCTGATCCATATTGTATAAGAGAAGGTTATAAGTTGATAGCTTACTTAGACCTAATTGGCTTTGTTGTTACCGATCTTTTTGTGATGTATTGGATGTATTTATGTGTGTATACTTGCATGTGTGTGGGGGTGAGAGAAATAACACAAATTGACATGGTTTTTTCTTTCTTTTAGTATTTGCAAATGAATCCTCCCTAATAAGTCAAACAAGTTCTCATACACAACAACCTAATAATAATATCCCTTTAAGTATGCTTTTCATACCCTTTGTGTAAGTGGACATTATTTGTGGCTTTATAATAAAGAAATGATTACATTTGTGGCTTTATGGTAAAGAAGAGAGAGATGGTTTGTTTCACTTTTGTTGAGTTGTTAAATTGATTATAAATTTATGTTGGTTTTGGGATTTCTTTTATGAAAGTCACAATACTCCAACCATCTCATGCATCTAATGCATTTGGTGCAGTTGTAAGTGGTTTTGCACTAGATCTTAGTTCTCATAGTGCACATTTTGGCAAAATCATATCACCATTACAAGGTGGAAATTCATTATACCAAGGTACAAAAAAACCTTGATCATGAGGTCCCTCGCCTATTCTCCAAGTGCAAATTAAACATGCCTTGAAATGGCAATTTATTGTCAAGGATATGATGGACCCACAACTAGGCTTCATCACTTGCAACAATAACCTTTGCATTTTTAGCCATCCCTTGGAGTGCTAATTCCACCTATTTACAACAACATTTGCAACATTCTAATGGTCTTTCATTTTTTCCTATAAGGTTGTCAACTACTTTCCACCAATCCTTTGTAGCGAACAACTGTTTCAACATTGAATTATAGTGAATACTCAATTGGGGCAACCCCAATTCATGTGGTTTCAACTTCATCAATAATTATAGTGAGAAATCTATCCAATGTTATGCTTATGTATTTGACATATATTAAAATTATGAATGCAACAATGCCACCAATTGTTTCCTCATTTCATGTGTTTGTGCTATTGTGACAAGAACCACCATTGAACCTTGATCAATGACAATATCAACATCTTCCCACTAAGCCATATCTCAAACAATTTCAATGTCTACTCCATTAAATCTATTAATTGAAACACCACCTACTCTAGCGAATCTAAGAAAACCACTATAACCTTGAGAGTTGTGTCTTCATTGAAAAGCCAATTGTTAACATATGAACATAAGGTTATTGAAAATCGAATTTACTATCTTAATAATTGATTATAGCAACACTTATTTTATATACTTAGAGAGTATCAACGTAGCCACTGTTTCCACTTTTGACAATGTCAATTATGTTAAGGACATCTCAATGACTTTGAATTTTTCTACTTTGTAGTTTTGTATGCTAGTTACAATTGTTAGCACTTGCATTACTTAATTCTCAATAGGACATACTTTAATACTTGCATTACTTAATTCTCAATAGGACATACTTTATCGTTCTATTGATATGATATCATATTATCTAAATTTGAAGGCACATACTAATGATTGTAGGCCATTTCACCTTTTACTATCTAAAGAGCAACAAGCTCTATTTTTAGTTTAAAAACTTAGCATGGGTTGTGTAAAAATTTGATAACTAAAAATTTGAGAGGTCTTTTTGATAAGATTGAAGGTGTATGTGAATAAACTTATGTTTCAAATGGTTTATAGGATGGGGAGACAAGGGATGAATTTTGGGGATGGATGGAGAGGCCCCTGAATTTTAGAGGATCGTAGGGCATGGACATAGAACACCCCCTCTAAAAAAATAAAAAAAATATAAAACATCTCAATAAATAAATAATGTTGATAATTATAAAGTAAAAATGTTAACAAAAAGATTAAAAAAGGGAGAGGGTTCAAGTAGTTGACAATTGATGTAATAATATAACATCAAAAACATGAACATAACCTTCTTAATTCAAATTCTCACATTGTTCTTGAATTTCCTTTATATATATTATATATACTTTGTATAAATCTTGTTAGTCTTCTATACATAGTTATATTTCCATGCAAGTTCAAATTGAATTGTAGGATATATATTCTAGAAAACTAAAAGTGTGTATATATGAATATATCATTATAAATGCTTTGTAGCTTAGTACAATGGTTAAAGATGAAAAGTACTATTCATTTTCAAGTATATATTTCCATAAATGATATACACACATATACATAACATAAAAATGCAAAGTGCTATTACCTTTAATGATAGGGATAGGGGTACTATATCCCATTATTGTTTTGTGTACCCATTCTGATTATGATATAATCAATGGTGCGAAGTAGAGTAGTTTGGTAGCTCGCAAGGTTCATAACCTTGAGGTCATGGGTTCAAATCCTGTCTC